>JAYJKW010000290.1:7500-127837 GCA_035084275.1 Hydrolagus colliei | reverse complement strand
TAGAGAGAGAGTGTCAGGGAGAGAGAGTGTCAGGGAGAGAGAGAGAGAGTGTGAGAGAGAGAGAGAGAGAGAGTGTCAGGAGAGAGAGAGTGTCAGAGAGAGACAGAGAGTGTGTCAGAGAGAGAGAGAGAGAGTGAGAGAGTGAGAGAGAGATAGAGAGTGTCAGAGAGAGAGAGTGTCAGAGAGAGAGAGAGTGTGAGAGAGAGATAGAGTGTCAGAGAGAGAGAGAGAGAGTGTGTGAGAGAGAGAGAGAGTGTCAGAGAGAGAGAGAGAGTCAGAGAGAGAGAGAGTGTCAGAGAGAGAGAGAGAGATGTGTCAGAGAGAGAGAGAGAGTCAGAGAGAGAGTGTCAGAGAGAGAGTGTCAGAGAGAGAGTGTCAGAGAGAGAGTGTGCAGAGAGAGAGTGAGAGAGTGTCAGAGAGATAGAGAGAGAGAGAGAGAGTCAGAGAGAGAGATTGTCAGAGAGAGAGAGAGTGTCAGAGAGAGAGAGTGTCAGAGAGAGATAGAGAGAGTGTCAGAGAGAGAGTCAAAGAGAGAGAGAGAGACAGTGAGTGTGAGAGAGAGAGTGTCAGAGAGAGAGTGTGTCAGAGAGAGAGAGAGAGTGTCAGAGAGAGAGAGAGAGAGTGTGTGAGAGAGAGAGTGTCAGAGAGAGAGAGAGAGAGAGAGAGTGTCAGAGAGAGAGAGAGAGTGTCAGAGAGAGAGAGAGAGAGTGTCAGAGAGAGAGAGAGAGTGTGAGAGAGAGAGAGAGTGTCAGAGAGAGAGAGAGTGTCAGAGATAGAGAGAGAGTGTCAGAGAGAGAGAGAGAGTGTCAGAGAGAGAGAGTGTCAGAGAGAGAGAGAGTGGTCAGATAGAGAGAGTGTCATAGAGAGAGAGAGAGAGTGTCAGAGAGAGAGTGTGTGAGAGAGAGAGAGAGTGAGAGAGAGAGAGTGTCAGAGGAGAGAGAGTGTCAGAGAGAGAGAGTGTCAGAGAGAGAGAGAGTGTCAGAGAGAGAGAGTGTCAGGGAGAGAGTGAGTGTCAGAGAGAGAGAGAGGTCAGAGAGAAAGTGTGTCAGAGAGAGAGAGTGGTCAGAGAGAGAGAGTGTCAGAGAGAAAGAGAGAGTGAGTGTGAGAGAGAGAGAGAGAGAGAGTGTCAGAGAGAGAGAGAGTGTCAGAGAGAGAGTGTCAGAGAGAGAGAGAGAGTGTCAGAGAGAGAGAGAGAGAGTGTCAGAGAGAGAGAGAGTGTCAGAGGGAGAGAGAGAGAGTGTCAGAGAGAAAGTGTCAGAGAGAGAGAGAGTGTCCAGAGAGAAAGTGTCAGAGGGAGAGAGAGAGAGAGTGTCAGGGAGAGAGATAGAGTGTCAGAGAGAGAGAGAGTGTCAGAGAGAGAGAGAGAGTGTCAGAAAGAGAGAGAGAGAGAGTGAGTGTCAGAGAGAGAGAGTGAGTGTCAGAGAGAGAGAGGGAGGTAGAGAGAGTGAGTGTCAGAGAGAGAGTAAGAGTGTCAGAGAGAGAGAAAGTGTCAGAGAGAGAGTGTCAGAGAGAGAGTGAGAGTGTCAGAGAGAGTGTCAGAGAGAGAGAGAGAGTGTGAGGTGAGTGTCAGAGAGAGAGAGAGAGAGAGAGTGGTCAGAGAGAGAGAGAGAGAGAGTCAGAGAGAGAGGATCAGAGAGAGAGAGAGTGTGTGAGAGAGAGAGAGAGAGAGAGTCAGAGAGAGAGGATCAGAGAGAGAGAGAGAGTGTGTGAGAGAGAGAGAGAGAGAGAGAGTGTCAGAGAGAGAGAGAGTGTCAGAGAGAGAGAGAGAGAGAGAGTGTCAGAGAGAGAGAGAGAGAGAGTGTAAGAGAGAGAGAGTGTGTCATAGAGAAAGAGAGATCGAGTGTCAGAGAGAGAGAGAGAGTGTAGAGAGAGAGAGAGAGAGTGAGTGTCAGAGAGAGAGAGAGAGAGAGAGAGAGTGAGTCAGGAGAGAGAGAGAGTGTCAGAGAGAGAGAGAGAGTGAGACAGTGAGAGAGAGTGTCAGAGAGAGACAGAGAGTGTCAGAGAGAGATAGAGGTGAGAGAGAGAGAGGGTGAGAGACAGTGAGTGAGAGAGAGAGAGAGTGAGAGAAAGAGTGTCAGAGAGAGAGAGAGAGACAGTGCGTGTCAGAGAGAGAGAGAGACAGTGAGTGTCAGAGAGAGAGACAGTGAGTGTCAGAGAGAGAGAGGGAGAGAGAGGGAGAGAGTGAGAGAGAGTGAGATAGAGAGTGAGAGAGAGAGTGAGAGAGAGAATGTCAGAGAGAGAGAAATATAGCACTTAGCATTTATCCTAATTCAACTTAATTAGCCAGTTATCAGTCCATATGTATTAGAACACAAAATTACAGTTGTAAAACGCCTTTCACCTTTGCTACCTCCTCTAATACAAAAGTCAGGAAGTGCTGACTAACCTCTATAAGAATTTGGTGAGGCCTCAGCTGGAATACTGTGTTCAATTCTGGTCATCACACTACAGAAAGGATGTGAAGGCATTGGAAAGGGTACAACGAAGATTTACTAGGATGGTGCCAGGATTGAGGGACTTCAGCTGTGAGGAGAGGCTAGATAGGCTAGGGTTATTCTCTCTGGAGCAGAGAAGATTGAGGGGAGACCTAATAGAGGTTTATAAGATCATGAGGGGTTTCGACCGACAGGGCAAATAGAGAAAAACTATTTCCACTCGTGGGTGAATCTGTGACTCGTGGTCACAGATTTAAAATAGTTTCAAGGCGAAGTAGAGGGGAGCTGAGGAGAATTTTTTTCACTCAGCGAGTTGTTCGAATCTGGAATGCATTGCCTGAAAAGGTGGTGGAGGCTGATTCGATAACATCTTTTAAAAGGGAATTAGATCTTTATTTAGGAAGAACGGGTCTATTAGGCTATGGGGAGCGGGCAGGGCAGTGGGATTGAATCGCTCTTTTCAAAGAGCCGGCACAGACTAGATGGGCCGAATGGCCTCCTTTTGTGCCGTAAAATTCTATGAATCTATGAATCTATGAAAGAGAGAGAGAGAGAGAGTTCAGTGGGCAGGAGAGGTTTGACGTGCTGAAGTAACCCGAGGGAGTGATTGGGAAGTTCCAAGGCGCTGCACAGGAGGTGTATGACCCGAGCTGGGAGGAGGTTGTTCGGAAAGTGGTGAAATCAGTAGGGAAGGTCGAAAAATCCGGGGGGGAACAAAAGGCACGGTCGAAGAGGAAAGTCTTCAAACCGGCCTTGAAAGAGGAAAGGGAGGGTACAAGGGATTGGGGGATGGAATTCCAAGGGGTGGGAGCGGAGAAAGTGAAGGCCCGGCCTCTGATGGTGGGGCGGTGCGGGCGGGGGGATTGGAGCAGGCCAAGTCGTGCTGAATGGAGGGTCCGGGTGGGCTTATAGGGGGAAAGTAGATCGGATAAATAGGGCGGGGCAAGGCCGTGTAAGGCCTTGCAGGTGAGGACAAGGATCTTGAACTCGATCCTCTGGAGGATGGGGAGCCAGTGGAGACGGGTGAGGGTGGGGGTTATGTGGTCGCGGAGGCGGGTGCGGGATTGTACACGGGCTGCAGAGATTTGGATGATCTGCAGCCTGTGAATGGAGGAGCTTGGGAGGCTGACAAGGAGATAGTTCCCACAGTCCAGCCGTGAGGTGCTGTATGCGTGCACGAGTGTTTCAGCAACGTGGGGCGTGAGGTATTTGCGGAGCCTGGCAAAGTTGCGCAGGTGGAAATAAGCGGTGCCGGTCAAGGCACGGATGTGGGGGAGGAAGGAGAGTTTCTGGTCGAACGTGATGCCGAGGTTCCTAACTGGCTTTGTGAGATGGAGAGTACAGCCTTGAATGTTGAGGCTGGCAGCGCCCGATGTGGGTAAGCGTTTGCTTGAGCCACTCAGGAGAGCCTCGGTCTTCCTCACGTTCAATTGGAGGAATTTGTCCTTCGTCCAGGACTCGATGTCGGACGAACATGTTCTCAGAAGATCGATGTCTCAGGAGGAGAAAGGTGACCAAAGGCACGGTCGAAGACAAAGGTCTTGAGTTGAGACCTGAAACTGGAAAGAGAGGGGGAGAGGAGAAGTTAGTGAGAGAGGGAGTTCCAGTGCTAAGGGAGTAGTGGATGAAGGCATGGTCGCCGATGGTGGAGCGGTGGATTCGTGGGAAATGGAAGATGCCAGACCCCGTGAGTGAAGGCAATGGGAGCTGGTCTGAGGAAAGAGCAGGTCAGAGAGGTAGGGGATTGCAGAGGAGTCGGCGGATTTTAATACAAGTTGCGAAAATTAAAATTGATCCTCTCCGGTACAGTGAGCCACTGAAGTCTGGCAAGTACTGGGCTAATGGGGGGGGGGGGGGTGGGGGGGGGATTTTGGCGTGGGTGAGAATGCGGGCAGCAGAGTTTTGAATGAGCTGGCATTGATGGATTGTGGTAGAGGGGAGACCGGCAAGAAGGGCATTGGAATAGTCCAGCCGAGAGGTGACAAAGGCATGGAGCAGGATTTCAGCGCATTTTAGAGCGAGATATTGCCGGGGACTGGCGAACCGTCGGAGATGGAAACGATACGGTGCTGGTGAATGACCGGATGTGGGAGAGGAAGGGCATTTACTGCTCAGTCAACATACTGTGGAGTAAGGAAAAGTGCATAACTGTTCATTCTGCATAAAATGGTTTTGAGGTCCTTCTTGATTGCGAGGCGAGTACTCTGCACATCAATCGACAATATTCCACATTACTGTTTATGTTGAAAAATGAATTTATTCCCCCCACACACCAACTAATCTACAATTAAATTATGTAATTGCAATGTTATTCATATTGTCAACACATTGGAATTCCTGCTTGAAAAATTACTGGATACGAACATGCTGCGTTGTATTTTAACTGTTCATGTGCGAGTGATGTAGGACATTTCATTGGTGAGACGAAAGTGAATGGAACAGTAATGAAGCGACAGAACTGAGGAGGTTCAGCTGAGTGCAGGGGTGATGGAATAGAGTGTAGTGATCAACTGAGTCAAAGGCACCAGACAGATTAAGAGGATGTGGCGACAGAGACGCTAGTCACAAATAGATGTTTTTGTTTGTAACTTTAATTATTGTGGGTTAGGGCACAATACAATTCTGATCGAGAGCTTCATCCAGAGAACGACAGGAAGGGGTATTAAGGAAACAGTAAACGGCGACTTATTTCAGGTCGATCGAAAGAAAGGAATGCTTGAAGCCACATGGAATTAACGAATGAAGAGCTTAACTATGTGAACTGAAAATAATATCCAACTGTTCATCGTATTATTTTTTTGCGTTGAATCAGAGATAAAGGATATTTTACCACATTCTTCATCTCATCTCTGAACTTAGTCTGAGTCACCGCATAGATACATGTGTTCGTACATGAACTCAAAAGTTGAAGCATAAAACCTATCTGTTGCAAGGTATACTGAGAGCTATTGACACGCTGTTCATAGTTGTAGTTTGTAATTGGCCAAATCATTGAATAGACTATAGTTGTCAGCCATAACAGTACAAAACTGGCTGATACAGTGAAAAGTAGAACAATGGATTTTCTTCGCTTTTCCATTTCTGGATCATTCCGTTTGTCTCCATTTTTATTGTCCAGGATTCTCCTGCGGACCGTACTGGCTGTTAAAATGTGTCTAATTGTCAGTGCATTGAAGAGGAGAATCAAACCAAATACAGCTAGAGGAGTAAAAACTCGATTGAACCAAGTAAACACTTTCCATGCTGGCAAAGTATAATAGCTGGGCTTTATAGAGCAGAAAAATGGTATGTTATTAATTATTACGACGGAAGAAAACACAAAATACCAGGGAATAGATTGGACGCAGTTTAACACACTGACCACTGTTGTAACAATATAGGCAGTTTTCACAGTACAATATGTAATTTTCATATTCTGGCAGCAAATTGCCACAAAACGATCGAAGGTGAAAACTACTGTAAACCAGGCAGAACATTTTGTAGCTGTCGCCAAAAATACTACTCTGAAACTACATACAGGAGAATAGAATAAGAAACTAACTGGAAAATAAAAATTATTAATGCGATTCAATATTACATCAGTGATAATCACCATCACATCTGCCGCTGCCATTGCTACGAGGTAAACAGTCACACCTTTGGAGAGACCACAATTTCCTCGTGAAAGGATCAGAATCGCCAACAGGTTAACTGTAAATAGAATAAATGATTGACTGATTCCTGGCAAATTGATAAAATTACAACACACAAAATTGCCTTGTCATCCGCTGATTTCACTGCTCTAACAGATGCGGATCTAGTTTTTAACGTAAGTGTTTCTTGTCGTGTCAGTTGAGAACCAAACATATCGTATGTTTGACATAAATTTTCATCATGTCAATCATCTGACATTTGCATTCTTTAAACTGCAGTGACTGTATTTTGAAGCAAACGTGATAAATTGCAACGTTACACAAACAGCAACGAAGTTAATGAATAATTTCATCATAGATGCTTGGTTCGGATACCAGAAATGATTTCCTTCTTTCCTGGACTTGGTGTAAAATCTTATCACATTATCCAGAAACCCAATATGCTTAGTATGATATACTTAAAGTGGACTGGCTATATATATTACTACTAGCAATAAACTTCGCATTTGAGAAAGTGACTTATCACATCGTTGAATTACCGTATTATGCTTCGCAGCATATAAACTGTATTTATTGGTTGAAACAGTGTTTCGTAATGCATTGTCCGACAAACAGCCATGGAGAGACAGACCATAGTGTACTTGGGGAATTCCTTATTGAGGACACTGGAAGAATATACTTTCCGTCTTCAACTATGCAACTGACGAGATGATTAACATTGTTCTCAACAGGCAAATGGGTTTTCCGATTAACAACCCAAACAATGGAATGGCACATCCAACAAGGCAACACAACCACAAGTGCGTTGGAGCATTAAGTTGGAAAATGAACAACGCGGTTTTTTTCTTCACCAGAAATAGTTAAATTTGTTACAATAAATGCTTTGCAGTATAGCGAGAAAACATCTAGCTGTCTAAAAAATTAAGGAGTAAGATTATTAAACTAATCATTTATGTAGTTGTGCGCACGTGCAGACACACAAACACGCACACAAGATTAACAGTTTAATTTCTGAAAGCGTTCCCCGTTACTACATACAGAATATAACTGCCAATTAAACGACGAGGTAAGGGAAGGTACAAGGAAGCGCAAGAATATAACAAAGTCAGTTGAAGTAGAGATTAGGGCAAACGACGCCAAGAATCAGGAGACATCAGTATAAATAATGAGGGAAGGGAGAGTTTTTGAGAAGCGAGATTGGTGAAGAAGTATAAAGATAGGTGGGAAAGAGCAGCTGAACGCAAATTTGGGGTGTGTCTCGGGTGCAAGACGACATCTTCAGCCTGCCAACGTTTTCCAAAGCTAATGAAACGCACAACATTCTTCCAATAGTTCTGCTTTACAATCAGGGAAAGGCCAGTTATAGAAACAAATGACAAGCAGTGTTATTGTGTTTATGCTTGTAACGTCTTATAGTGTATTCGCATCAATAGCAATAAAACAAGCTCCAGGCAATACGCTATCATCAGTTACTTCGGAATTTAAAGAATTAAGGTCAGTGCACGGGTCCTTCTCGAATGTATTATATAAAAACAAGTTATATACTCCTACCAGGAACGCCAATCACTGCAAGGAAGGGGTAGTAAATTGCCTCCACTTCATAAATGGTTAAGTATCCCATATTTTCTTTTTCACAAGCGTGTGTGTATCACCTCTGAAGGCAGCGTATCCGAGCAGCAGATTGAGGCAGCGGCTCTCTAAAATTTCTGTATTAAAGCAAAGATAAATCCACCGGGAGCATTAAAATCCTCTCTCCAGTGGCGTTATTCACCTTCACTGAACAAACATGTCATTCATCCATATGATTCACCTGACACTGAACAAACAAGAACAGAAAACACATTTATAAACTGGTCAATCAGAAAACGGTGTCGAGATTTGTATTTTCGAGAAATGTATCCTTTGTAATGTGTAAGATGTATACATTGATCAAATCGTTGTTATTTGCGTTTGCAACTTTGACATGAATTTCACTGCTCTATCTGTGTTACGGGGCTTGATGGAGGCACAGAGCTAGGCAGATATACAGCAGAATGCAGTGGATAAAATGCATCAGTCATTTCATAGATTCATAGATTCGTAGAATTTTACGGCACGAAAGGAGGCCATTCGGTCCATCTAGTCTGTGCCGGCTCTTTGAAAAGAGCGATTCAGTCCCACTGCCCTGCCCGCTCCCCACAGCCTAATAGACCTGTTCTCCCTCAATAAATATCTAATTCCCTTTTAAAAGTTGTTATCGAATCAGCCTCCACCACCTTTTCAGGTAATGCATTCCAAATTCGAACAACTCGCTGAGTGAAACAAATTCTCCTCAGCTCCCCTCTACTGCGCCTTGAAACTATTTTAAATCTGTGACCACGAGTCACAGATTCGCCCACGAGTGGAAATAATTTTTCTCTATTTGCCCTGTCGAAACCCCTCATGATCTTATAAACCTCTATTAGGTCTCCCCTCAATCTTCTATGCTCCAGAGAGAATAACCCTAGCCTATCTAGCCTCTCCTCATAGCTGAAGTCCCTCAATCCAGGCACCATCCGAGTAAATCTTCTCTGTACCCTTTCCAATGTCTTCACATCCTTTCTGTAGTGTGGTGACCAGAATTGAATACAATATTCCAGCTGAGGCCTCACCAAAGTTTTATAGAGGTTAGTCAGCCCTTCCTGACTTTTGTATTCTATACCCCTATTTATAAAGCCTAGTATCCCATATGCCTTCTTAACAGCCTTGTCTACCTGTCCTGCCACCTTCAACGAGTCAATAACACAAATCCTCAGGTCTATCTGTTCCTTCACACCTATATGTCTTACATACAGTGGCCCATAGACAGCGAGTCATGAGAAATTGAGTTTCTTTGAGATATTATTGGCAAGGCACCACAAATACATTCTTGCCTAGTAGCACTGTCGCATGGGAACTTGATCGTCAAATTGAAAGGCAGAAGGATGCTCGATTTTACATCTCATCTAATGGACGGCAATACAGATTATGTAACAGACGTACCACCCCCCCCCACCACCACCAACCCCCACCTCAACTCAACCCACCCCCCCCCCCACACACACACACCACTACCCACGTGTTACAAATATTTCATTCAAATTTCAACTAAGTCTTTTGATTCCAAAGCTCTTCTTGGCTTTTGAATCCGCATCCCACTGGCTCAGTAACGAGAAAATTACCACTGAGTCACAGTGACACACAGCAGCGAGTCAAGGTCAGTCCTCAGTGATTATAATAATATATTGCTACAGCTGCAGCTCAGAGCATCATGTTTGAAATCCTTGTCCTCATATGTAAGTCTTTCTGCGGCCTGGCTACTTCCTATCTCTCCTAAGGATCCTTATTTAAATTCAAGTCTTCATTGCCCTTTGTGCCTCCACCCTCTGGAATTCCAGTGCCCCTGCACCACATCCACACCGTTACCACGTACAGGAATTGCCGTGTTTATCCACATCGAACCCGACCATCTCCTCCCTGTTTCTCTGTGGAACAAACCAATCGGAGTCGAGCGCTGCCGGATAACTTTCTGCGCTGTCTGAATGGAATTGTGTTGTTGATTTTGTCATCTCTTGTATCCGCTGCTACGCAAAGCTTTCGGCACAATAAAGCAGAGGAGACAAGTGAGGTGCAGGACGGTGTTCCTTTGACACTAAGTGTTATTTTGTGTAATCCACCGCATGTTCAAATTTCATTTTTACATTCGGATGGAATTCATCATTCTTAGTGTTTCGATAGAATTAAATCAAGTTACAAGTCTCCAAACCTATAAAATTCAGCATTTTCACCGACTTTATTACCGCCCACGAGAAATGAAGGAGTCAATGACTAACAACAATACTACTACTTCCCACAGTCCCTTGGGAACTAATTCCCAAGGGACTGTGGGAATTAGTTCCAAAGTGTGGCGGCAGAGAATCTGACATTCTGGCCAACGATTTTAGGGTATGTTGCGAGGCATGGATCAGACCAGAGCTCACTGAACTGAAGGAGCTGGAACATTGAAAGGAAGCCAGCAGGTCGGAGGGATAGGAAGGGGCAAGTCCGTGAGTGGCCATGGAATTGGGGACGAGGTGCAGGGCTGGAGGGAAAGCCGTTGGAAGACAACAGGTGGAAATGGTGTGAAATATCACATCAGAATCAGTCCAGGACAGAACATTGAAAGTTGAATTTGGATGAGGGGTGGTGGTCGAGATTCATATTATTTACAATATCGATGGCTGCTTAAAGGTCGAGAAGGAAGAGGATGCAGAGAGAGATCTCTGATCACAAATTGTCAGGGTATTATTTGTGACCTTGACCAGAGTAGTTTCCGTGCAGTTTTCAAAGTCATATTCAAGTGGCTCTTTCAGTGAGTGGGATAAGAGGAAACAGCGAATCTGGGCGTCCACGACTATTTCACGTACTTTCACAGAAAATGGAGGTTTGAGATGTGCAGCGTTCTTGAAAGCTGTGAGTTCTTCAGATTGGGGGGGTAATTGTGTCTGCTTTAGTGGTATGGGAACACTGCTAGATGGAAGTGACAAGTATATAGTGAACAGAGTTAAACGGCAGGAGAATAAAGGTAATTTTGTTGTTCTTCATGGAAGAAGGGAGCTCCAATGTGGTAGTGCAATCACATGCAAAGACGGGCAGAGAAAGAGAGAACATGTGAATGGGATTAGAATGGAAATCACTCGGTTTTGGAAGGGAGCAGCATGGAAGGTGAAATGGTGGAGACGCAGACAGAGATACAGCAAGGAAATCAATTTGGAATGGAGATCTGCCATTTGGGAGAGTGAGCAACAGCATAGGTACGGAACTACAGGGCAATTGAATGACAGTAGATTAGAGTTAACTTACTCGACTGCCCGACACACTAAACGATTAACCTCACTGTCTGTACCCTTTTTTAGGACATATGTGAATACATCAACAATAACAAAAAAAATTACATTGATAGAGCGCCTTTCAACAACAACAACTTCGATTTATATAGCGCCTTCCACGCCGGACGGCGTCTCAGAGCGCTTGACGTAGAGCGGACGTCCCAAGGCGATGAACATTCAGGTCGAGACCCGAAGAGGTGGTTAGGGTTGGGGTAATGGGAAGGCGAGTGAGAATGTGGGTAAAGTGAGAAGAAGGCAAATTCGAAGAGGAACGTATTCAGACCGGCCTTAAAGGAGGAAAGTGAGGAGGCGAAAGAGCTGCGGGATGGAATTCCAGAGTGTGGCGTCAATCTTTAATTGGTTCCTCTGGGTGATGGGGAGCCAGTGGAGACTGACGAGGGTGGGAGTGATGTCTTCACGGAGCCTAGTGCGCGATAATACACGAGCTGCTGTCAGAAAAATTGAAAGGAGTTTGTCTCTGTCACGGTGTTCTCCTCTTCTGGTGTCCAGGCCAACAGATACAAGTGTTCACTCACATCATGGCTATTAGTGGGGAAATCTCAAAGCAGATGGTTTATGAGACGGGTTGGCGTGTAGCACCCAACGTCCTCTTGGGTAGAAAGGCGCTGGTCAAATGTACGATAATTTATATTTCGTGAAAAATTTAAATACAGAGTTCGATCAGTGCTTCACGCACTCGGATACACGTCACTGTGATAAGATATGTATATTAGCCACAGAAGATCCAATATTTGCGATCATTTGGGTGTATGACTGGTGCGAAAAGCCTTCCCAGCTCTCTGATACATACAGTCAGAAACCCACTACTGTCATTCCCAAATACATTACTCTGCTCACACTAGGAAATACATGTGATCAACTGACCTATTAGTCATACCGTGGCTCTGAAATAAAGTTGGAATAAACTTTGAACCCATGACGCTCTATTCCACTCCATGTCTTCCCAACCGTTCATACCAGGACATCATTGATAGGCGGGTGGAATCGCCCCAGTACGCTACGCCACATGAATGGCTCTTTATTAATGAAAGTAGCTGTGGTTGACAGAGGCGTGAAGAATGGTGGTCTCTTCTGCCTCAGTAGCTTAGTGACATAACAACAAACACTACAGAAAATGGCTTTGATTCCCAAAATTCTTCGATGTTCCTTCAATATGTGCCAGCACTATGACATGCGCCAGTCAGACGCAAATACCTATTAATCCAAATTAAATTCACTGGTTTGAAATTATCATTGGTGCAATTGAGTGAGAGGCAGTGCCACAGAGATTGTCCTCGATTCTTGCACTTTTCTTCAGGAATTAGTTCAGCTCGCATGCCCATCAATTTCACTGGCGACATCTGTTAAAGTTTACCATCTGCTTGTCTTGCAATCTCTGAAAGCACCGCTGCTCCTGAATCTCCCAGATTGGCATAGTCCAGCCAAACTCAAATATCAACAATTGCATGATTTATCGTAAGGAATATACCCTTACATTTAATATAAATACTTTCAGATTCGAAGGATATACAAGGTGCTGTTTAGATGACGGTTTGCGATCAAACTGAGACATGTATTTATGAGTATTTGTAGCGAATCCGTAAGGGGTTTCAAGCTTTAAAAGTCACCGTCCGCGTTACTATTGTTTATGTTGTAGCATTTTCAGCAACATATTCTCTTTCTGTCTCTTTCCTGTAAGAAATTAGAAAGTTCCTACCACCACGACTGTTTATAACAACGGATTATCCAAATGACTATTTGTCCATATATGTTTTAAATACTAACGCTAACACAACATATTCTGCAACAGGGGGATGGGGAAGGTGATCATAGGCGCGGTCGAAAAGATAGATCTTCAAGAGAAACCTGAAAATAGAAAAGGAGTGGGTGAGGTGAAGTTTTTGAGGGAAGGAGTTCCAGAACGTCGGTTCGTACTGGCTGAAAACATTGCTAACGATAATCGAGAAGAGGATTCAATTAACAAGCTGGAGACAAGATACAGTAGAGAGAAGACAATAGGCATTATTGTGAGCAGAGAGGAGGTTAGAGACATAAGGGGGACCAGAGGATTGGAGTCTTTTAAACACAAGAGTATGGATCCCGAAGTCGAACGGCTCATTGACAGATTCAATGAACGCAATGAAGTCTGACAATGACTGGTATAGTTGTGGAGCTACTTATGTTTCTGGTGAGAATGCGGGCGGCAGAGTTCTGTTTGCGCTGTATTTTTTGAATGGTGGTGGAGGGCGACCAGCGAAGAAGGTGTTGAAGTATCCCAAAGGCATCGGCCAGAGTTTCAGCAGCTTAATTTTGAGATATTAGCGGATGTTGGGAGTAGAGGACATTTGAGTGTCGAGCAGGATTCCGAAATACCATATAGTCTCCGTAAAGTGTGGAGTGAGTGCATCCATAAAGGGTGATGATACGAGCACCTCAGCTTTGGAGGTTTCCTTGACAGTCATTGGATTCAATTCTGCCATACCTGTACCATTGACTTACTCAATGGTCTCTTTGAAAGCATATATGTTGACCCATCTCTTCGTCACTTTATTCTGCTACACCCTACATCTCATATCCTCTCTCAATCTCCTCCTGTTCAGATCTGAACAGTATCCACTGGTCCAAATCCCTGAATTGCCAGCAACAACCATTCTTGATCCTCTCATCGAAAACGCATTTTATAAATGCACTTTATTTTGTATGTGATTGGCTGTTTATTCTCTTGGTTTTTGCTCAAATACTTTCAAAATCCTAATCGCGCTTCTGTCACTTGTTTTTATTGATAGTCCTTTACAACCGTCTGTGGTCTCCTCAGTTCCACATTCCACAAACTCCAGATGATACAAGAATTCCAATGACCACATGTCGCTGCCAATACGAAATCACGAGTTCATTTATCCAAGCTCGTGGATTGCATTGGCTTGTCTCACGAACTGACATGCAAACGAATATTGTTAGATCTAAAACCGCTGAATTGCAGGACTCAACAGAAATTAGCTTCACGGTAGTTTGCCAATTAGCCTCATTCCAATCCTGACCAAAAAACAATTGGTGACAGTAAAAAAACACGCGGAGGTTTATCCATGCTTTGTTGATTGGTAGGGAAGTGGTTGTGCAGTGGAGGCCGTGGACTGTCTTGTGGTAAGACCGATGGTGTGCAGGCTAGGACTGTTGTTGGTTACAGTCTGGTTCAAGATCAACGTACATGTTGTTGTTTGGTCTCTGTTAGCACACCTGTTAATGTAGAAGTGCGGCAAACCGGTATAGATCTATTCCTCAATGAAACTTCTGGCAATGAGGTCAAAATATTTAGTGGGACAGATTACGAATCTCTATCGAAGACCTGTCACAGGTGCGATGGGCCGAATGGCCTCCATCTGTGATGCAAAATTCTATTTTTCTGAGCCCACTTTTGATTGGGCCCAACTCTGTTCTGTTACTTTGCACTCTGGGAAGAGACGAAGGCCACTCTGGCCATTCTTGCCTCTGTTCAAGTGCAGGAAGATAGCAATGCAGGTCAACGTTGCGTCTCACACAACGTTGCAGACCCAGTAGAGTTTGCTATCATTGAGGACGGAATAATTCCACAGAAACGATTCTTTCGTCACACTTGTAAAGTTTAGCATAAGATTGAGGAGGATTCGTCGGAAAGGACAAACTGCTGCAGTGAGACATTGCTCAGACTAGTTTGCGCAGAGCAGGAACTGCACTAAGTGAGCGATGAATTGTATCTGAAGGACTGATTTTGTTGGTTACGAGAAACTCAGATATTTTTGAATAATGCCATGGGAAATGCGAACATCCACATTGACTATTGAAACTCCCTCCTAGTCGACCTTCCTGGTTCCTCTCTTCATATGCTACGGAAAATCCAGAACTGTGCAGCTCGTACCCCCACTCGCCCCAAGCGCCGCGACCACATCAGTCCAACCCTCGCCCGGCTCCATTGTCTCTCCATCCCCCCAGAGGATACAAACTAATATCATCATCCTGACCTTTAAAGGCTATTCACGGCCTTAACCCCCACTACCTCTCCGACCGCTGTCCTCCTGTGAACCTCCCGAACCCCTCCATTCATCGGGCTGATCCACCCTGTCATTGGCGTTCATCCTCTCTTTCGCTGTTAATCTGGAACTCCATCCAACGATCCCTTTGTCTCGTTCCCTCCCTTGCCAGCTAGAAGTCCGATGTCAAGAACTTCCTCTTAGGCCGTGCCATCTGCTGTCCTTCCAACTGCCACATCACCTCCTAACTCCCTCGCCACTACCTGGCAACTCTCGCATGCTCGATTCATAACCTGACTGTTTAGCGCCTTAGGTCGTCCACTCGATGTGAAATGCGGTCTTTGATACAATTATGTTGTTGAAGTTGTTGTTGTTCAACAACCGCAGTTTAAACTCTCACCTAAAAGACCGCACCCCCAGCAATGCAACACGTCCGGAGCAAAATATTTAAATCACAAATTTTCTTAATAAGAGGCTCGAGTGAAACTAACATGCCGGACTGAAAACTTTGCAAATGTTACCGCAGTTCATGGACAGACTCGTGAAATGTCTAAAAGTCAAATTGGGATTGCATGGAGTGGCAAACATTTCACTTTTAGATGTTTCAATTTCACCAGTAATCACAGCGACACTACTGGTGTCCGAAGCCTTTGATTCTTCACGTTTCAGCCAACTCAAGATTTTAGATGAAATAAAGATGTACAGTGCGAACAATTATCGTTTTTTATTTTCTCTTGAAAACGGCCACACCGTCGCTCACAGCATATATCCTACAGCGATTTCTTTATTGTGATTTTTTGGTTGAAGCGTGAGGATATAACCGAAATCTAGATCAACCTATAGACATTTAGTTCGCCTTCCACCTTCCTACTTGTCGCAGTCATGTGTGACCGCGAACAACATATGCACTATGTTATAATAATGTCTAAAATAAACCTAATCTAATTTTATATTTTAATGAATCAACACTTATTGCTTCTACCTTCTCCTTATTCAGTATATTCCACAGCTTTACTGTTTGATCACTGAAATAGTGCTTCTGTAGATTCAAAATATAGGAGACATTTTGCACATAGTAAAGTCCCGAGGATTGCCAATGAAGTGAGCGATTAATTGTACCTGGTGGACTGTTGGCCAGGAAACTCAGAGAATTTCCCTGCACTTTTTGAATTGTGATCAGGGATATTGTGGCATTCGCCTGTACTGACAGCCAGAACCTACGTTTAACAGCTACTTCGTAAATGCAATCTATCACACAGAGACGCAGACTCACGCAAAAATAGACACACAAACAAACAAACTCACACACATTCACAGTTGGAGAGAGGGCGAAGACAGACAGGGTTAGAGAGGGACACATACCCACACCCACACACCCACACATGGAGATAGAGACACACACAGACACACACACAAATGAACTGGTATAGAGGGACAGATGCATCCACGTGTACCTATGTACACACGGAATGAGAGAGAGGTGGAAAGCGAGTAAGAGAAAGGATTAGAGAGAGCAACAGAGTAGCTATAGAGTTTAGAAAAAGAGAGAGAGACACACACACACACACAGGGAGATGGAGACACACACTTGTATTCCGAGCAATACAGATCATGTGTTTTTTTGCACACGGCTCAAACTCTCCCAGTATTGTGCGGTAAAATTGCTCAAAGGAGCGTTCCCCACTTTTCTCTAAATAAGACCCCGTTTTATGCTTTTGAGAACGACTGTTTTTGCGTGAGTTGCGTTTTGTAGAAGATGATTAATTTTGTCTCCGTGAAGATGGCAGATCCGATGATATTCAGAATAGAAAAAAATTACTACCCGATTATCGCTGCTGTTGGAATTCCTGGCAAGTGATTTATCCAATTCATTATTTAGGTTAGTTTGCAGTAACGTTTGTAGCATGACACAGTTTAGCAATCTCGCCTTTCAATCAGCTAATGCTGCTTTGTGTAATCCTTTAAATTCCCTGTTTTCCTATTTCAGGATAATGACCGCTGTTGATCAAATAAATGGTGAGGATGTAAGTTCTTAACTACGTGCGGTAGCAAGACTAAAAACTGATTAACAAATCTCCAGTTTGCCTGATTAGGTATTAGTGATTGTAGGGCGACATTCAAAAGAGAAAATAGATCACGTGAACCCGATGACATTTGGATAATGTAATTTTTGCTATGATGTAAAATGATAATTATTTAGACATTTCGTAACTGTATAGTGGTGATTAGCTATTGTGAACATCTGTCTCCCCAATTTCTACGAAAAATAAAGTAGATACGCTTTACAGTATATTCCGTGAAGCGATTTCAGAAGACATGAACATATTATAAGTTATTATATCACATGCAAGTATCCAGACTAATCTCTATTGGTCGCAGTTTATCGGCTGAATCAGGGAGTTGTGAGCTTTGGTTCCATATTCGCACATTGTACTCCATCACCAACCAAACAATCATTTGTGAAGCGCCGTTCACATATGGGAGCGTTTGAATATTAACTTACGATGCTGGGTTGCAAAGAGGATCAACCTCTACTCTCCTATTTGCCTCATTCAGAGAATTCTTTAATTTGAGAATACAAATATAATCAGAAACAATCTAATGTATCCAATAGACTCCTCTAACCAAAAATACCATGTTTTAAAGCACATTTTACATTGGCATGTGATACAGACAGACCGATAATGGTTGAAGATTATGGACTCAATAGCAACGATTCGTGCATTTGATACAACGCCATATGTGGTCTTGCAAAACTCCCATAGAATGAGACAGGATTAATGTAAACACTATATAGTATTCAAATGCAGCAGTGGAGTCAGTGGAGTCAATTGGATATACTCGATTTTATCTGATGACATTTTATATTCAAATTAAAGAATGCGATGAACGCGGCAAATGGTAGAGGAACAAATGACTGATTCTCTGTGCAAACCCAGCATTTTATGTCAGCACACAGTGAGGTGAGTGACTGGTTTTATCTCAGAAAGCTTGGAAGAGGACACGGCGAGGTATTTCTTCCATTTTGAGATGTCTTGAAAAAAGACAAATTTATTTATCTAACGCTGGTTCATTCATTCAATCGTTCGTTCATTCATTCATTCATTCATTCATTCATTCATTCATTCATTCATTCATTCATTCATTCATTCATTCATTCATTCATTCATTCATTCATTCATTCATTCATTCATTCATTCATTCATCCGTTTGCTTACTTTCTTACTTACTTACTTACTTACTTACCTACTTACCTATTTACCTACTTAGCTACTTACTTACTTACATACTTACTTACTTACTTGTTTGTTTGTTTAGCGTTTCTAAATAACCTTTATGTCTCTCAGTGTATCTCAGTTTGTGCGTATCTCTATTAATGTGACTACTTGTGTATCTGACCGACTAATTTTCTAAACGTATCTGTATTTCTGCCAGAACTTCTCTCTTTCTATTTTTTGGTATGTGATTGTGCGTATAGTGGTGTGTTTTTCTCCCTGAACAAGAGCGAATATCTCTGTCTGTCGCTTTCCTTCACTGTGTTCTTGTGTCGTTCGCTTACTGTGTCGTTTCTTGTTCATCTCCATGTGTGTATGCCGTATTTTACTGTGTCTACATCTTTCATTCTCTGAGTCTGTTTCCATCCATCCCTTTCTCAATCACTGCTTTCTACCGACCGGGCTCTATTTCCCCTCATCTCTCTAACTGTCGCTCAGTCACTCTATTTTTTGAATCCCCTCACCCCCCCCCCCCCCCCACATCCACTCTCCCACTCACCACCACCACGCATTCTCTGTGTCAGGTTTCTGCGGGCAGCGGGGTGGTGAAGAGCGAGACAGGTTCATTGTAATCTGTGCTAATGAATATTTAGTTCTGATCTGTTCCATCTCTCGCTCCCCCTCGCTCTCTCTCCCCCTCGCTCTCTCTCTCTCTCTTGTCAACTTATTGGCGATTGTGATCCTGGCTCGAGGGAGGTGCGGTCTCACCAAATGCATCTCCATGTATCTGTTGGCCATGTCAGTGGCTGATGTGACGGTGGTTATTGTCACGGTAATTTTTTGGTACATTGTTCCTATGCACTTCAGACGTCCTTTCGTGCACATCACTCCCGTGTGCCGGGTGCTATTTATACTGGAAATGGCAACAAGGGAAACCTCTGTCTGGCTCACTATCGCTTTCACCTTTGATCGATATGTCGCAATCTGTTGGCAAAAACTCAAAGATAAATATTGCACCGACAAAATAGCTGCTGCAGTGATAGCGGGGTTGAGTGTTGTCCTCACTGTGAAAAACATTCACTGGTATTTTTTATATGAACCTGTGGTTGTACTTGATAAGACACCCTGGGGATGCAAACTTATACCAAGCTATTACACTTCACTCCCATGGATAGTGTATGACTGGCTCGGCGTCATTCTAACCCCTTTTCTCCCATATGTTCTGATTTTGCTGCTCAACGCCCTGATTGTCAGCCACATACTGGTGGCCAGTCGAGCCCGCAGGAGATTGCGGGGACACAGTGATGGGGACAGAACTAGAGGTGAGAGAGACAGTGATCCAGAGATGCAAAACAGGAGGAAATCCATAGTTTTACTGTTTGCTGTTTCTGCCAATTTTATATTATTATGGATGGTATATCTTGTATTTTTCCTATACTGGAGGATTACAAACGACAATAATTACTCGGGGTACAAAGATCCGAAGTATATTATCTGGCGAACTGGCTTCATGCTACAGTTATTGAGCTCCGGTACAAACATATTTATTTACGCTGTGACTCAGACTAAATTCAGAGAAGAAATTAAGAAAGGGCTGACATTTCCTTTTACTCTAATTGTTAGTTTATTTCATTGACAAACTTTGCCAGTGATGTGTGTGTGTCTTTGTGATGGGATAGACACAGTGACGGGGTCCCTATCAGCCTGCCCGTCCCATCATCAAGTAGCACTTAATGTTGTCTTCTGGAGATCCTAAAGTGAATGAAATCAACATTCATGACGAAACGTGCATCACAAAATATTCTGTGAAATGAATTGACTTTGTAGTTTTGTGCAAAGCTCAGCAGTGTTGCGCACAGTAGTGACTCACAAACGGGTATGGATTCAAAAAACCTAATTATAATTGTTTTTCTAAAGCGATTATTATGAATCGTGTGGTGCAAGGAAACTTGCCCAAAGTTGTACCCTGCCCAGAATTGAACCCAGATGTCTTGCTTGTAAGGAGAGTGCTCTAACCACTGAGCTATAAGACACCACAACTGGTTGCGTTTGTCAGTGCATGTGTCTCTGTTAGTGCTTGACTCTATGCCACTGCATGTGTCTACGAAAGCAAAGTAGCTGGAGAGACAGAGAGAGTGTTAGCACCACATGTATGTGAGGCGTAATCCTTTTTCTCAATGTATGTGTGTGTGAGAGAGAGAGATAGAGAGAGAGGGACTGAGTGCTGTAATATATCTCTTTGCAGATTCCTGTATCTCAGTTCTGGCACTCGCCATAAAAGCGTGAGACGTGTGTCCGAATCCAGGCAGGTTAGCGTGAAACCTTGGGAAAGTTTCCTTACAGCGTACGTCGAATTCTAATTCCTAAAAAAAAAACTATAAGAAATTGTTCATTTCAATCAAGGACGGTTTGTTGGGCACTGCTGTGAGCAAATGGATGCCATGCATTGCCCACACATATACATTCATTTCACTTCGCGTTATATTGTTTGAAACGCTTTGTAAATTCTAGAAAGTCTAGAAAATTCGAAAAGTGCTATGTCAAATGCAAGCATTATTATTATTATTAAGAAGAGAAAGATCGTTCAGAATGAGTTAAAGCGACTACCACAGAAAGTAACGATCGAATCTAGCAATGGGAGACCCGAATGCTGTTTTCTCAGTAGAGTTGACAATAAATCAGTTTTGCAAAGAACGCTTTCTCTGGGTTGAATGTGATTTTGTGCGTGTAATACATTCGTGGTTTTGGGGGTTCGTACAATATACAACGAGGCGTCGATATAAGACAAGTAAACCCACTTCTTACGCATGGAAATCAATTAACCGGTTCGATATTATGACACTATCGTGTTCCCATTCACTCTGATTTTGTTGGCCAAACTTCTGACTGACAGCCACATTTTCGTGGCAGTAGAGCCCACAAATGATCGTGGGAGTGCGGAAAATATTACGGGAATAAAGGTTTGAGTGAGTGAAAGTGTGTACAATTGACTGCCGCGTTTCTCCCACACAATCCGCCGTCAATTCGTTTTACAGTATGTTCTGCGAAGCTCTTTCAGGCAAATCGATCAAGTGTTACGGCGCAATATCGATTCTATGGATTACTATCATTCATATTGTTAACAATTTACACATTCCAAGAATAAGTCATAGTGCATTTCAGGTCACTGTTCCTCAAACAACCCTCTCCATGTCGAGGTATAACATTAATTATTTCCTTATAATTTGTAAAATAATTCTGAATCAACTCACTGGGGAACTAATTCATTACTGAGTTCACAGTTTAATTTTCTCAGTGATGTACAAACGTATCACAACACCAAAATTACACTCGCATAGAGTTCAAAGATTGAAGACTTGAGTTATATGTGGAATTATGAAATGATCGATTCTAAGCATTATTATTATCAATAATATTGTCATTTTCCCCATTCCAAGAATGAAACACGTTACCTGTCATCACTCTCTTCTTCACACATCCCACCCCACATAAAGCGATCATTTGAACTCAGTCTTCAAAAATGGTTAATAACCAACACACTGCGAAATTAATTAAATACTTGATTGACCGTTTTAATTTACTTGATGATGTACAAACGTATAAAGCATATATATTGAACATTGAGCTACATGTAGAGTTAGTGATATTGAATAAACCATCATGACAACAACTTTCCAACTATATGTCGTTCGCAAAATATGGAGTCAGTTCACTTTACATTGTACCCTGTCAATCACTACTGATACTTTTCGAATGTATGAGATGAGATAACCACAACAATAATGAAATTACACTTGCACAACGTCTTTCATGTCAGGAGGACGTCCCAATCCGATGGCCAGTTACTGTCTCAAAGCTGAACTGAGGAGAGATGGGGTGAGATGGATGGCGGGGATTAATGATAAGAATCCATGCATGTTTTATTGCATTTGATAACTTCTACATGTCTCCGAGCGCTTCACAGACTGGGCTGTCCTGTGCCGCAGGAACGCGTGTAGTTACTGGGTAAATATACAAGAACATAAGAATCAGGAGCAGAGGAAGAATATAACTCCACATGTACCGCCTTATTCCCATATGCTTTAATCACTTGATCGATAATAAATCTATCAATTCCAGGCTTTAATGGGTTCAAGCACTGAGCATCTATAGTTTTTGGGGAAGAGAATTCCATAAATTAACTTATATCTGAGTGAATAATTGTATTATCAACTCAGTGCGAGCTCCTGTAGCTCAGGGGTTAGAACACTTGTCTAGCAAGCTGGGGAGACCAAGCTGGGGAGACCTGAGTTCGAATCCAGGCAGGTCAGGGCGAAACCGTTGGCAAGTTGCTTACCCCACACACACACGCCTAATAATAATACCTCACTAAAAAACCACAATAATAAAATTGGTCAAATCAATCGACGACTATGTGTGCGCAATTCGCTGGCACGATTCGCCCACAAATATATAAAATAAATTCACCTTGCAGTATATTATGTGAAGCGCTTTGGAACGTTGATAAGATATGGAAAGCGCTATATCAAACGCAAGGATTATAAAGTGCTGACCCCAAATTTTAAGGCTTTGACCCTTGGTTAAAATTTCTCATTCTGCCATATTCAAGAGAGTGCAGGCCTAGTTTTCATAGACGATCCTGTCTTGATAGCCGAACACCTTCATACCAGGAACAAACCGAGGGGATGATTCGCTAGGGAAATTAATTAATTACTTAATTCAAAGTGTAAATTACTTGGTGATGTACCAACAATAAAATTATACTAGTAACGAGTTCATATATTGAAGCCTTGAGTTACATGTGGAATTATGACTTGATCCATTCCAAGCATTATTATTACGAATAATAATATTAAGAGAGAATAAAATAAATTAACTACCGTCTGAGTATCAACAAACAGCGGAAGGGCTGACCCATAATTTGAAGACTGTGCCCACTTGCTATCATTTCTCCAACCAGGGAAAATATTCTGCCACTGCCTACTCTGTCTTGCCCCTTAATTTTCTTATAGGCGACGATAAAATCCCCTATAATACGTCGATATTCTCGAGAATATAGGCCTAGATTGCTCATCTTATCGTCATAGCTGCACCCCCTTTTCCCATGAATCAAACTTGTTGTGCACCCACTTTAAGGGGAGTAATTCCTTTCATAAATAAGGAAGCCAAACCTGCACACAATATTCTAGGTGCGTTCTCAGGAAAGGCCTCTTCAGTTGCAGCAAGACTTCCCAACTCTTGTATTCTAACGCTTTTGTAATAAACGCCAACACGCCTTTTGCACAAAATACAAAGTTCTGTATTCTTCTGTGCACAGGAAAACTAAGATTTACCTGTGCACCTAATTATTTCCCTTTCCTTCCAGATATTGAATGGGGTTTGATCCAAGATGGATAGCCAGCAGAACGCTGATTCGTTAGCCTCGCTTCCTCCCTTGCCTCCGTTAAGGCCGGTCTCTTCCACCGTGCCTCCTGTTGCCCTCCTAACTCTCCACGCTTTCCAACTGTCCTTCCCCCTGCACATACGTTAACACTCCCCACCTGCCCCACTCGGGTCCTAACGTGATTGTTCAGCCACTCGACGTGAATGGCGATCTAGCAATATAACTCTCTTGTTGTTGTTGTTCTTGTCAAG
The DNA here is from genome assembly GCA_035084275.1 of Hydrolagus colliei. NCBI lineage: Eukaryota > Metazoa > Chordata > Chondrichthyes > Chimaeriformes > Chimaeridae > Hydrolagus > Hydrolagus colliei. The sequence continues at coordinate 104,052 of JAYJKW010000290.1, read as the reverse complement.
TGCACACCCGAAGTTACTGTATAGTCAAGAGTATGAATTTAGGCCATGTGAGAATGGTTTATTTGGAGGTGGAGTTGGGTTCAGGGAGTTCAGATGTTAGCATTGTCATTAGCTTGGCCGAAGTCATGGTCAATGAAGAGGGCAGTGATGTGAGCTCTGCAGTAGGCAATATATAAATCAAAGTTGTTGTTGTTGTTGTTATCACAGTCGGTAATGGAATCTACCTAAGTGTGAATCGGCTGCATCATTCCAATATGATAACTTTTCCAATACAATACAATCCAACAAACCAACTGAGATGTTTTCAAGTTTTGCAATCACTTGCTGAACCACCCTATAACTTTCTGATCTAATCTGTTTACAGCCCGCTGCCCACCCATTGCAAGGAGTTGAGTAGGAAAGATGTCTCAGGATTGTATCTGCTTTGTAGAGGCTGTATATTCTATACGCAAATTTCGAGGGATTTTGCATAGAGCAGGGAAGCGCCACCAAATCCTCTGCAACACCCAAATGTTGTCAATGCCTCATCTTCTCTGGTAACCGGTGAAGTGGGATTAGTCGTGGCGATTAAAAACTGGCGATTGAAGCTTTTTCTGTGTCTGGCTCTGGTTAAATTGCTCATGTCGACGTTGCTCTTCTATGATACCGAAGGAAGATTCAGCTCCCGAACAAATATCACATTTTTGCTTTAAACACATTAAAGTCTTTGCTTTTAGTAAAGCCCTTTTCACATATTATCAATGCCTCAAGGCGCTTCATAGAATATACTGTAAAGTGAATTACTGTACATTTGCGCACGAAATGCGGCTGCCAGTTGCACACAGCAGTATCCCGCAAACAGACCTGGATGCAAATGAACCATTTTTTTTATATTAGAGGGATGAGTATTAGGCAGGTGGAGTAAGGAAACTTCACCAAATTTTCGCTCTGAACTGCCTGGATCCAAACACAGATGTCACGCTTCTAAATCGAGTTCTCGAGGCACTCCACAGGCATTCAAGGCCCTCCATAGTTCCCCTCCTACCTCTCTGACTCGCTATCCTGTTGCCAAACTGTATAATACCTCCGTATTCCTTTGAGGAATAAGAATGTCACAGTATAGGTGCTCCAACCGTGGCTAACCAGAGGAGTTAGGGAGAGTATAAAGTTGAATGAAGAAAACTATAAAACAGCTAAGATGAGCAGTAAAAATGAGAATTGGGAGAGCTTTAGGGATCAAGAAAGGAGAGCCAAACAGTGATTAAAATGGAGATAATGGAATATGGGGGCAAACTAGCGAGTAATATTAAGATAGACCGCAAGAGATTTTACAAATAAAAAACTATAAAAAGAGGAAGAGGCTATCAAAGGTAACTGTGCATCCCTTACACGTAGAGAAAGGATGACTTATAATGGGGACATAAACACGGCAGTGCCATTAAACAAGTACTTTGCTACTGTCTTCACCTGAGAAGAAACCGAAAACTTACAAAGAATCGAGGTGAACCAAAACGACAATGTTAGCAAGCAACTTAGGGAAATTTATATGGATAAATAATTGGTTTTAGGTAAATTGTAAATCCCCTGGAGCTGATGGCCTCCATGCTAAGGTTTTAAAAGAGGTAGCTACTGAGATAGTGTATGTTTTATCTTTGATCTTCTAAAATTCTCTGGATTCTGGAACGGTTCCCAATGAAAGGAAGATTGCAAATGTAACTTGACTAAACACGAAGTGTGGGAGAGAAAAAATGGGGAAATATAGACCATAGGATGTTACAGGATATAATCTATTTAGTTGTGGTTTTATATCTTGCAGGCAAATTTCAAGGCAGTTTGCATAGGGCAGGCATGCACCACCAATTCCTTTACAGATCTAGAATCACGCTTTATGTTTTTGTTTTGCCTGTACACGTTGTAGCATGACTCAATTGAAACGTTTTTCACCAACAATCATGCCATCGAGTAAAATGTGTACGTGATCACGACCATGGAAGACTAAATTTTAATTTTGCAGGATATTTCATGTCAAGTGCATGCCCGAAAGTGCTGTATATTCAAGAATATAAAATTAGGCCATGAGACGGTGACTTGTTTGGAGGCGGCGTTGGGATCACTGAATGCAGCAATTAGCAGCTTTAATAGATTGGCCGAAGACATGGTCAATGAGGAGGACAGTGATGCGAGCTCTGCAGGAGGCAAGATAGCCAGTTCGGTGCTGTGACTCAGGATTGCAGTTCTAAAGGCGTGGAATGCCCGAAAGGCTGAACGATACATGTATATGTTATCGCATATGGTGGGAGTGCTCCCTCTCTCCCCGCATTACATTTTGAAAAAAGGCTTTCCATTTCAATTGTCATTCTAGTCACGGTAACCATTCCGTTATCTGCCACGTTGTCAGCGTCCACAATTGTGATGTACTGAGGGACACAACGCTGCGGGAAGCGAGCGATGTGAACGCAAATTGTTGTCACATTAGAAATCAACTAAATCAAAAGTGACAGTTCAGCAAATCATGAGCACCCTCAGCATGAAATGACAGCGTAATTGAGCAACATAGTGAACATTCATTGAAAACTATGGTTGGTTCTACAATTAACCAATATTTTTAATTCAATCCTCATCGATATCACTCATTGTATTGAACCAGCTGTTTTGTTTGGTCAGCCAGGTATCTAAAACATGTAAAATAAACACGTGTCTGACAGATATAAAATATATCACTCTGCATAAGAGCGTCCAAACCTGTTGTAACTGGATATGCTCCAGGATCTCCAGCTGAAAAGATGCAGTTCTGTATCTCAGTGGTTAAATCACTCACATTACAAGAGTGAGTCCCATGTTGGCATCCAGGCAGCTTAGGGTTCGATACGTTCGATAAATTCGCTTACGTCATGCGTCTAATAATAATCCGTCCGAAAATCCCAGAATAATAAATAAATGGTCATTTTAATCCACGACTGTTTGTGGGGACGCTGTTGTGCGCAATCGGCTGCCAAGCTTCCCTCACAATTATACCTTCAATTCACTTGACGATTTTTTCTGAAAGGCGCTGTAAGATGTCGATCAGATGTGAAAAGTGTTTTTATCAAATGCAAGGATATATATTATTGTTATTATTATTGTCATTATTATCATAATTATTGTTATTATTATTGTTATTATTGTTATTGTTATTATTATCGTTATCATTATCATTCTAATTTTTTTTATTATTATTATTATCCCTCCCGTCTATCTCCCTCTCGCTGGGGGATATACTCTGCACAGATCGGGAAGAGGCAATATTAGGCGAATACAGTGTCAGGATAACTTGTGGAGTTTTGGCATATCGTGCCATTGAATCAGTGATGGACAAGCATTCTGCTGCCTATCCACCTTGGACCACCCAACCCATGAGAGCTTTAACCCACGCAGCTAACAGGGTTGAACAAAATGGCGGCGAGAGGGACACACGGGTCTAGAGCTGTCTCTGTGCATTAAGAGCATTAAGAGCATATGGCAGAGATTGCTCGACCTGACCTGACCCACAGCCCACCGACCCGCAGCCCCGGCACCATCCCCAGCCGCAAGACCCACAGCCACACCACAGACTTGGCTCCAGCCCCGAGACTCACAGCCCCGGCTCCGGCCACATTCCCAGGACCCCCGGCCCCAGACCCAGACACAGCCACAGCCTCATCCCCGCACCCCATTACACCCCCGGCTCCAGCTCCGTAACACACAACCCTGGCTCCACGACCAGCCCCACGACCAACGGCTTCGTGAAAAACAGTCCCGGCTTCAAAACCAGCCCCACGACCAACGGCTTCGTGACACGCTGCCCCGGCTTCAAGACCAGCCCCGCGACACGCTGCCCGGCTCCAAGACCCACAGCCACGAGACTCACGGCCCTGGTCCCGGCTCCAGCCTCGACGCGGCGACCCATAGCACGGACAAACGCAGCCCCGGCGACCGGACCTAAAACCCACAACCCCAGTCTCGGCCGCAGTCCCGGTCAGGCTTCAGACCGCAACGCCTCTGCATCCCCCAGCCGCGGCCTCATATCCCTTGGGATGATGCCGCCCCATTGACCCTCGCTCCTGGTCCCCCGCGTGCGCAATATGGCTGCCGCCTCGACCCGAACTTCCCTCCCCCTTTTCAAGCTTTTTCCCCCAACCCCCCTCTCCGTTATTTTTTCTCTACCCTTCTTTCTCTTCGCCCTCCTCGTTTACTGTCCCCGCTCGACCCTCCCACCGCTTCCCTCTGTTCCAGTATTGGAATCCTCCGTCGGGCTCACCGTGGCACTCGGCGCTGGCTGTCCAACAGCAGTCACACCAAAAGTCCTGGCCCCCACCATCACCGTCAGCCTCACCGGACACAAACCCTGGGGGTCAACCTCTCCTCCCTTATTCAAGTCCCCACCCTCCCCGCCGACCATCCCAGCCCCCCCTCACACCACTCGGCCAACTGCTTTTTCCGCATCGGCCTCCAAAATGTCCGCTCTGTCTGTAACAAGACCCTGGCCATCAACGATCTCATCCTTAGTGAGAACGTTGACATCATGGCCCTGACGGAGACTTGGATCATCCCAGGCGACACTTTCCCCCTTGTTGAAGCCACACCACCCAACTACACATTCCACCATGCTGCTCGACCCAACCGTCGTGGCGGTGGTGTGGCCCTCATCTCAAAGACATCCCTCGCCCTATCCCCCTATTCCTCCGGCTCCTTCCCCTCTTTTGAACATATCACCCTTTCTCACTCCTCCCACAGTTCTTTCAAAATCCTACTAGTTTATCGTCCACCAAAACCCTCCCCCACTTTCATTTCAGACTTTTCTTCACTTTTAGTTTCCCATTGTGCCTCCTCTGATCGCCTTATTATTCTTGGCGATTTCAACCTCCATTACACCCCCTCCTGCCCCATTTCCTCTGAATTTTCCTCTTTACTTTCGTCTTTCAACTTCTCCCTTCATATTAACACTGCCACCCACACTCACGGCCACCATCTCGATCTGGTGATCACCCGAGGCCTCAACGTCTCTGGCGTCACCATCACAGACAAGGCCATTTCTGACCATTTTTTCATTTCCTGCAACACCTCTATCCCTCCCCCCTCCACTTCCAAACCCACCACCATCTTCTACCGGCCCTGGAAGAAGATTCCCCCTCAAACTTTCACCTCTGCTCTAGAAACCTCCGACCTCCTGCCGCAATGGCATTCTTTTTGTACAGACCCATCCTCCGCCTCCACAACCCTCCACAACACCCTCTCCACTACCCTTGACACCCTGGCCCCCCTCACCTCCAAAACCGTCTCCCATTCCCGATCATCACCGTGGTACACATCTCACCTCCGTTCCATCAAAAGCCAACTGAGAGCAGTTGAACGCACCTGGCTCAAATCTGGCCTCACGGTCCACCGGCAAATCTGGCTGGACCGCATCAAATTTTACCGCTCCCCCCTAGCCACCGCCAAATCAGCCTTCTACTCCAGGATAATCCTGGAAGCAAAGGACAACCACCGCCTCCTCTTCGCCACCACCAACCAGATCTACCGCCCCCCCCCCGCCTCACCTCGCAGATCCTCTCCTCAAACGTTCGTTGTGAGGAGATGCTGGATTTCCTCGAGTCCAAAATTGAGAAAATCCGCTCTGCGGTTTCCTCCCCCCACCACTCCTCCACCTCCGCGCCCTCATCAGTTACCTCAACCGCTATTCACCCCCCATTTCACACTTTCAACCACACCACCCCGCTTTCAGTCACAAAAACAATCACCTCCATGAAACCCACCACGTGCTCATTGGAACCCATCTCCAACCCCCTACTCCGCACCCAGCTCCATTTGTTAGCCCCACTCATTTCTGACACCATTAACCTTTCCCTCTCCTCAGGAACCGTCCCTACCTCCCTTAAAACAGCCACCATCACCCCTACCCTGAAGAAACCCTCCCTTGATGCGTCGCAACCATCAAGTTATCGACCCATCTCCAACCTCCCGTTTCTATCCAAGGTCCTTGAAAGAGTGGTTGCCTCCCAGCTCCGCTCTTTCCTTTCAAATCACTCACTTCTTGAACCCCTCCAATCAGGTTTCCGCCCTATCCACAGCACAGAAACTGCCATGGTTAAGGTCACTAATGACATCCTTACCGCCTGTGACCAGGGCTCCCTCTGCCTCCTCGTCCTCCTTGACCTGTCTGCTGCGTTCGACACAGTCGATCACACCAACCTCCTTCAACGTCTTTCCTCCTACCTCAACCTTCAAGGCACAGTCCTTGACTGTTTCCATTCTTATTTGACCCACCGTGTCCTTTTTTGTTTCTTCCAATGGCTTTTCTTCAAACCCCCGAACAGTTTCCCACGGCGTCCCTCAGGGCTCTGTCCTCGGTCCCCTTCTTTTCACCCTTTACACACTCCCTCTGGGCGACGTCATTCGCAGACATGGGGTAAATTTCCACATGTATGCGGATGACACCCAGTTGCACCTTTCTGCCTCATCCCTCAACCCCCAGACGATCGATGTTCTGACAGCATGTCTGTCTGACCATCGAATCGTGGACGAGGGACAACTTTTTGCAATTGAACGTGAATAAGACCGAGGCCCTCCTGATTGGCTCAAGCCAGCGCCTCCGCACATCGGGCGCTGCCATCCTCAACATCCAAGGCTGCACTCTCCACCTCACAAAGCCAGTCAGGAACCTCGGCATCATGTTCGATCAAAAACTTTCCTTCCTCCCCCACATCCGCGCCTTGACCGGTACCACCTATTTCCATGTGCGCAACATTGCCAGGCTCCGCAACTATCTTACCCCCCGCGCTGCCGAAACACTCGTGCACGTGTACCTCACCTCACGGCTGGATTACGGAAACTCTCTCCTCGTCGGCCTCCCCAGTTCCTCCATTCACAGGCTGCAGGCCATCCAAAACTCTGCAGCCCGTGTACTATCCCGCACCCGCCTCCGTGACCACATAACTCCCACCCTCGCCCGTCTCCACTGGCTCCCCATCCTCCAGAGGATCGAGTTCAAGATCCTCGTCCTCACCTATAAGGCCTTACACGGCCTTGCCCCATCCTACCTAACCGATCTACTTTCCCCCTACACGCCCACCCGGACCATCCATTCAGCAGGACTTGGCCTGCTCCAAGCCCCCGCCCGAACCGCCACACCATCGGAGACCGGGCCTTCAGTTTCTCCGCTCCCACCCTATGTAATGCCATCCCTCAATCCCTCCTTTTCGTCTCTTCCCTTTCCTCTTTCAAGGCTGGTTTGAAGACTTTCCTCTTCGATCGTGCCTTCTGTTCCACCCCGAACTCTTTTACCTCCCCTTTGTGTTTCACCCCTTCCCAAACACTCCCCTCCCAGCTCGGGTCACACGCCTGCTGTGCAGCGCCTTGGGACGTCCTCCCGACGTGAAAGGCGCTCTATAAATGTAATTTGTTGTTGTTGTTATTGTTATCTCTCTCTCACACACACTCATAGGTCTCCCTCTCACACACACACTCACAGGTCTCTCACTCACACATTCACGGGTCTCTATATCATGCACACTCACAGGTCTCTCTCTCACACACACTCACAGGTCTCTCACACACACTCACAGGTCTCTCACACACACACACTGGTCTCTCTCTCACACACACTCACAGGTCTCTCACACACACTCACAGGTCTCTCACACACACACACTCACAGGTCTCTCACACACACTCACAGGTCTCTCTCTCACACACACTCACAGGTCTCTCTCTCACACACACTCACAGGTCTCTCACACACACTCACAGGTCTCTCTCTCACACACACTCACAGGTCTCTCTCTCACACACACTCACAGGTCTCTCACACACACACACAGGTCTCTCTCTCACCCACAAACAGGTTTCTGTCTCACACACACAGAGGTCTCTCTCTCACACACACACTTACAGGTATATCTCTCTCACACACTCACACAGGTCTCTCACACACACACACACAGGTCTCTCTCACACACACTCACAGTTCTCTCTCACACACACACTCACACACACACTCACAGGTATCTGTCTCTCTCACACACACTCACACACAGACAAACCTCACGCAGTTTCCCGCCCACACAGACACTGTCACTGTGTGTATCTATCTCTCACCTTCTCTCTCTCTGTCTCCGCCATCATGGACGCATTGTCTGCAACGTCACCACGTCAACTCTCCAGTGCCTCTCGCCCTCCGGTGACGTCGGCACGTCATCACTCGACTGCCTCCCGCCCCCGGATGACGTAGCTAGTCTCTGTCTTCCACTGAGGACAGACACGCCTGCATGGTAACCAGTGATTCATAGAAGAGGAAGAGACACACGCCCACCTTCTCCAAGGCACTGAATGATTGACAGTAGAGGGTGAGAGACACGCCCACCTTCTCCCAGGAAACAAATGAATGACAGGAGAGGAAGAGAGACATGCCTACCTTCTCCATGGTAACAAATGATTGACAGGAGAATGAGAGAGACACGCCTACCTTCTCCATGGTAACAAATGATTGACAGGAGAGGGAGAGAGACACGCCCATCTTCTCCCTGGTACAAAATGATTGACAGGAGAGAGAGACAGAGCACAATATAATAATAATCCTTGCATTTGATATCGGGCTTTTCACATTTTATCGAAGTCCCAAATTGCTTCACAGAATATATTGTAAAGTGAATTGACTGTATATTTGTGGGAGAATCGCGGCAGCGAATTGCTCACAGCAGTGTCCCACAAACAGTCGTGGATTGAAATGAGCAATTTTATTATTGTGGTATTTTTGGTTGGATTATTATTAGGCGCGTGTGTGGAGTTTGAGTTGGGTGTCAACTACTTGCATGTGGAAATTTACCCCATGTCTGCGGTTCGTGTCACTGAGGGGCAGCATGTGGAGGGTGACGAGTACAGGGCCAACGACAGAACCCTGTGGAACGCCGCACGAAAGCTTTCTTTGGTGTGTTTTTTTAAATTGGTAACTATAATAATAATGCTTCCATGTTATGTACCACAATACCGCGTTCGTCACAATTCATAGTATGTTTCTCAGACAAAAATAAATACGAATTTACTAGATTTGCTTTGGAGTGACACGTAAAATTGCTATTGCTCTGTAAGTTGCTATTTCTCTTCACATATGATGCCCGGCTCAGCCGACTTTGAAGGTTTGTTCCGCTTTTGAAACCAAACCTCAAAATTACGTACCGGCCTTGGCGAGTGTTCTTACAAAGCATCAAAATTGTGACAGACATGGTTAAGCCTCTCCTCTGCATTTTTTGAAAGTTTGAGCAAAAGGGAGAGATTTGTGCACGGCGATCGTTTGTGAAGAAAGAAGTTGATTTCCTCGGAAAGCTAGAGGATCAGAATTGGAATGGTAATCAGAATCGTTTCTGCTCTTTATAAATAAATGCTTAATGCTTTGAAACTAGAGTAAGACAAAATCAATGAACAGTAAATTAGTTGGTTTTAATATTGAAATTTGTCGACAAACCTAAAATAATCTCAAGGCCAAAATCGGTGAACTAATAAATTTTTATCTAGTAATTTATATTTGGAATGACTAAATTATTTGCCACACTTAATGTTCTTAAGAAGTTTCGAAAGGCAACGTGCAAGAAAGAGCGGGAGAGGTGTAGGTTTTCACAGACGGAAAAATGATTAATTCGTTATGTTTTGATGTAGCGCGATGCTAAGATTCAGCTTGCAACTAATGTATAAGAAGTTGATCTTTTGTTGGTTTTCCAGCAATTTAAAAAATAAGAAATTTAGTGTTTACTTGAGGTGTTTAATTGTCAGGGGTTGAAAGAGGCTTCCAGTGCTATGATATATCACCAGGCCTATTATTTATCCCTTTAAGTTTATTCTGTGGAAACACGTGTGCTATTAGTTGGTATGTTTAATATATCCATGTTGTTGTTATCTACAATACCGACTAACAAAAGTACAATTATATAGCATTTATCAGTTTGAGAGGATGTGCAAGTTGCACTTTACTGATTCAATCATCTGAAAAGAAAATAAATTACCCTCAACTGATTTACAAAACACTCCAGTGTCAGCATTCATTCTCGTGATGTTCAATACATCGTTAGTTCCAGTAAAGTCTACATGAAATGTAATTATATTCGTACCAGCAATGAGCGATTGTGACAGGGTAGGTTATCAGCCGTGATCTCACCGCTATCTGCAGTAAAGGGAGCTGGCGGATACGAAGTGCGTGATTGCAGTAGGATTCATTGGCTTCCTGACACACTGAGGCAACGGTTGATATTATTTCCTCTCTCCACGCCGCGCAACCAACAACTTTTGCCGCTGCCTTAGTGTTTCGTTTCAAAGGCGGCGAACAGCCGCTACAACGTTCATGTTTGCATCAAGCCACAGTGGAGAATAGTCCCCAAACACACGTGGATAGCCAAACACACGGTCAAATAGAAACAAACACGTAAACACAACAGCACACCTACTCGCACCGAGACACACGCACGCAGAATACTACAGACACCGAAATACTATACGGAGATCTGCAATAGCAGCAACACAATTGCACCAACGTAGCAACGTTCACATCAGCTGGACTGTCATTAAGCAGGCCCGCGCTGTGGACAGGGAGGGTGGAGGGGAAGTGGGTGCGATTTGAGGAGGTCAATGTGTCTTGGAATAACTCACAATGAAATCAAGTTATTCGCATCAAGCACAAACATTCATTTATTAGACTAACGTCCAAAAGGAGAAGTGACCACACAGGTCAGTTGACCCGAGGTGCTGCTTGCAAAGATCTGACAGAGATACAGCTGTGTATATTTTGTACACCGCGTGACAGTTGTACGATTTCCTTTAACCATTTACAACAAGGTGTGAAGGGAAGTTGCGAAGACAATTGATGTCTGTTTACAGGTTACTCCCTAGGTTACTAAGGGAGGCACGGGAGCAAATAGCTGGGACTCTGGCCACGATCTTTCAATCTTCCTTGGACACAGTGGTCGTGCCAGAGGACTGGAGCATAGCTATTGTTACTCCCTTGCATAAAAAGGGGCAGAAGGACACTCCTGGTAACTACAGACAAGTCAGTCTAACGTCGGTAGTGGGCAAACTTCTAGAGTCCATAATCAGGGACAAGGTAGATCTTCACTTAGAAAGATATAGGCTAATAAAGGACAGTCAACATGGATTTGTTACAGGCAAATCTTGCCTTACAAATCTGATAGAATTTTTAATGAGTTAACGGAATGGGTGGATAATGGTAGCGCAGTTGATGTACTTTACATGGACTTTCAAAAGGCACTTGACAAAGTGCCACATGAGAGACTTATTAGGAAATTAAAGGCCCACAGCGTAAAAGGGACAGTGGCAGAGTGGATCCACAACTGGCTGCGAGACAGAAAGCAGAGAGTTGTAGTGAGCGGCTGTGTTTCAAACTGGAGGGAAGTGAGCAGTGGTGTGCCACAGGGATCGGTTTTGGGACCATTGCTCTTTGTAATCTACATCAATGATCTGGAGTTGGGTGTAGGGAGTACAGTTTCCAAGTTTGCAGATGACACTATGTTAGCGAGAATAGTGAATAGTGAGGAGGATAGTAGCCATCTGCAAGAGGATATAGACAAATTGGTAAAATGGGCAGACACATGGCAGATAAAGTTTAATGCAGAGAAGTGTGAGGTGATGCATTTTGGGAGAAGAAATGAAGGGAGGCAATATAGGCTAGATAGCACAGTTTTAGGTGGTGTGAAGGAACAGAGAGACCTGGGGATTTGTGTTAGTGACTCGTTGAAGGTGGCACGACACGTAGATAAGTCTGTTAAGAATGCATATGGGATACCAGGCTTTATAAATAGGGGTATAGAGTACAAAAGTCAGGAAGTGCTGACTAACCTCTATAAAACTTTGGTGAGGCCTCAGCTGGAATATTGTGTTCACTTCTGGTCACTACACTACAGAAAGGATGTGAAGACATTGGAAAGTGTACAAAGAAGATTTACTAGGATGGTGCCAGGATTGATGGACTTCAGCTATGAGGAGATGCTAGATAGGCTAGGGTTATTCTCTCTGGAGCAGAGATGATTGAGGGGTGACCTAATAGAGGTTTACAAGATCATGAGGAGTTTCGACAGGGCAAATAGAGAAAAACTATTTCCAGTCGTGGGCGAATCAGTGACTCGTGGTCACAGTTTTAAAATAGTTTCAAAGCGAAGTAGAGGGGAGCTTAGGATAATTTTTTTTTCAGTCAGCGAGTTGTTCGAACATGGAATGCTTTGCCTGAAAAGGTGGTGGAGGCTGAATCGATGACAACGTTTAAAAGGGAATTAGATCTTTATTTAGGGAGAACATGTCTATTAGGCTATGGGGAGCGGGCAGGGCAGTGAGATTGAATAGCTCTTTTCAAAGAGCTGGCACGGACTAGTTGGGCCCAATGGCCTCCTTTTGTGCTGTACAATTCTATGCATCTATGAATCTGTTGTAAACACCTGGCTGTGAAAGCCAGGTGTGTCAGCCGCAAAGGAGTAAAATATTCAAGTGTTAAATGTATTGCTCGGTACACATGTGTGTCTCTCACTTTGTGTGCAAGTGTTTGTGTGTGTATGTGTCTCCTTCTTTCTCTCTAACATATGTTACTCTGTAGCTGTCTCTGCCCCTTTCTGTCTCTCTTTGTGTGTCTGTTTATGTGTCTGTTTATGTAGACACCGGTGTATGAATCTGTCGCTCTGCATCTGTCCCTGTGTTTGTGTGCGCCTGTGTGAGTCTCTATTTGCCTTTGTGTTTGTGTGTCTCCCTCACTCTCTAACCCTGTCTGTCTCTAATTGTCTTTAACACTGTCTGGCTGTACATGTGCATGCAACAATATCCCAGCTCCCATTTCAAATAGTGCAGGAAGATTCTGTAAGTTTCTTGGCCAACAGTCCCACAGATACAGTTGATAATTCACCTTATGGATGAATCTTGCATTTCACTGTGCGCAAAATGTCTCTTGTATTTCCAATGTAGCGAACCACTGTTCCAATGAACAAACATTAAATATGTGGAACAAATTCCCTGAGGAGGCTGTTTACGCAATAATTATTGATTGAAAGAAAGAGTGTAGGTTTATTTTAGGAACTCTTTTAACATAGTACATACATGTACTATAATTGGAACAAGTAGGAAGGTGGAAGCCGAACTAAATGTCTAATTGTTGGTCTAGAATTTGGTTATGTCCTTACGCTTCAACCAAAAATTCCCAATAAAGAAATCGCTGTAGGATATATACAGTGAGCGTTGGTGTGTGAGTTTTTAAGTGATAATAAGGAACGACATGAATTATAAGAATTTGTTTTTATCAGTACTGTACATTTTTAGTATTTCAAACAACACATTGAGAGTATTGCCTGAAATGGGAAGAATAAAATGCTTCGGACACCAGTAGTGTCGCTGTATTTACTGCTGAAATTTAAACCTCTAATGGTGAATTGGTTACCAGTCCACACAATCCCAATATGACTTTCAAAAATTTCACGTGTCTGGTTGTGATCTGTGGTGCGATTTGCAAAGTTGTCCGCCTGGATCATTGGTTGCACTCGAGCTTCTTGGTAAGCAAAATTGTGATTGAAGTCTTTCTCTGAGGACGTGTTGCTTTGCCGGGTGTCTGGTATGTTAGATGAGAGTTTAAACTGAGTTTGCTCTTGAGCAACATTATACCTTCAGAGCACCTTTGATATGCGGAGGACGTCTCAAGGCGCTCACCAGTCAGGTCCTGAACCCAGCATGCGGGAGCTGCATAGTTGTGGGGAGGGTCGGGGTAGAGTCACGAGGTTGGAAAAGAGTTGTAAGGGCAGCAGATATTCTAACCTAGCTCCAATTGCCCCGCCTTAATCCCATATCCCTTCCCCCTTTTATATACAATAAATATATCAGTCTCAATATTGAATATGTTACAGGACTGAGCATCTGCTGCTTTTTGGGCAGCGAACTCCAACGATTTACAAACATCTGAGTGATGAAGGATTTGCTCAACTCACTGCGAAAGTGTTGACGCCTAATTTTAAGACTATGAACCCTGGTTATAATTTGTCCAACCAGGCGAAGCATTCTGCCACTGTTTACTCTATTTGCCAGAAATATGTTCTCCCACTGTCGAATCTGGCATTCCACTCAATAAATTTATACGAGTTTATCTGTATTTACCTCTCATTCTTCTTTATTCGAGAGAAGATAGGCCTAGATTTCTCAACCTATTTTCATAGCTGGACACCCTCATCACAGTCACCAACTTTGTGAAACTAGTGTATTGTTGTACAAATGTATAACAACAACAAAATGACATTGGGATAGAGATCACAGATTAAAGCCTTGAGTTACATGCAGAATTTTGAATTGATCGATTCTAAACATTAGGATTATTAATAATATTATCAATTAACCCATACGCTTTGCAATCGAAAAAGCACTTAGATTGAATGTGTGGGCTACAAATGCAATTGGAGCTATTCAATAAACAGTCATGTCAACACCTTTCTAACTGTTTGTCATCCACACACTACGGAGTCAGTTCACTTCATAGTTTATCCTGTGAATCGCTACAAATGCATTTCGAACATATGAGATGAGGCAATCACAACAATAACCAAATGACAGTGGAAAAGTGCCTTTCCGTTTAGAAGGATGTCCCAAGGTGATGGACAGTTCCTGCCTCAAAGCTGAGCTGAGGTCAAGTGGGCGGAGAGGAAGGAGGGGATTCGTACGTGCCGTTAGGAATATCGAGAGGCGAGTCTTGAAGCGAGAATTGAACGAGGCCAGGTACGGGAATTCACTAGCCCAGAAGGCTGTAGATGCTCATTCCTTGAAAATTTTCAAGGCTGATACTGATAGATTTTTGAAAAATAGAAGGGTTAGTGAATATGGAGATAGGGCAGGTAATCAGAGTTAGGGGAGAAGATCAGCCATGATCCTAATGAATGGCGGAGCAGGCTCGAAGGGCCGAATGGCCTACTCCGGCTCCTAATTCTTATGTTCTTCTGTTCTTATGAGTGCTGTAACCGCTGATCAATAGGACTCCAAGATTCTATAACAAATGCATCAATTCATATTCTGAGGGATACATGGCAATTGGCGTGTGTTAATAGTTCTGTTTGTTGCTGCAATATGTTTGCCTTCCATCTAGTGACGATCAACACAAATTATTTCGGGTTTCACCTTGAGATTCCTACGATTGCAAGTGGAAGCAGATCAAATCAGCCGCATCAATGTAGAAATAACACAAAGTTTGTTTTCACATCGACCACGTGTCCAATTGTGTGGCTAAAACAGATTCCACTTCAAAAAGGTTGCGAGCAGGGATTGAACCTGCACGGGAAACTCCAATTGGATTCCAAGTCCAATGCCTTCACCACTCCGCCATCGCAGCATGTGTTAACGTTTCCATGGTCAAAGACTCTTTTTAAAATTATAATATTTTCTTAATCTGATAATTTGTGAATTCTATGAATGAACGCATTTGGAATGCACTGCCTGAAAAGGTGGTTGATGCCGATTCCATAACAACTTTGAAGAGTAGACATTTATTTTGGGAGGACGGGTTTGCGAGGTTGTGGGAAGAAAGCTGGAGTGTGGGATTAAATTGCTCTATTTAATCAGCCGGCGCAGACACGATGGGCCGAATGGTCTGCTTTTGTACCGAAAGATTCTCTGATTTTATGAGTATATGATCCTAGCATCTTATCTGATCTTTTCTGATTAGTACAGATACCCTGCTGAGATCAGATTCGAAATAGACACCACGTCAACTTTGTTGAGCTTCTTTCAGACAATCCACTTCTTCATCAAGCTGAGCGTTCACTGATATATTGATTCACTTGAGGAAGAATAACAACAGCGGTAGCAGGGGACTTGTTGGTATCCCATTTAAGATCCCAACAATTTGAGAAGAAAAGCGAGTTTCGTCCTGTAACCTCAGCACTAACTGCGTGTTGAATTACCGGTGTATCTGGTAGCTGTTTGCGGGATCTGTGAGCATCTGATTGCAGCCTTTACCACAATACAGTCTCCACAACGGCCGGGAAACTTGAGCAAGCTTGGAAGGCCGGGCGAGAATAAGAAATGGCCCTCTTTTAATTGCAACTAATCAAACACAATGACAATTCTTGCTTCGGACATATAGGTCATTCGTACACAATTTGCCACATATGTGTGCGAGTCCAGGATATCAGTTGAGGCCTCGACTTGGTAACGTGATGGACCAGAAAATACATTGAGAATCGTTGTTTGAAACTAAAACTATCTTGCCGTTATGTTATATTTTGCCAATGTTTCTAGTGAGGTTACAATACAAAAATCCCGTCTCAAAATACACTTAATGAATACACTTAATGGAGATAAGGCGTTGAGTTTCATGAAACTGAAAATTGAAACACAAAATTCATTACCTTCATCGTATTTGTAAAGACATTTTATTTATATGTTATCAGTCGTGCAAACCTTGAAATGTTGAGCAGAATTCATTTGCATCAACAGTTGACACTTGTGCTTTAAAAATGAGAAGTTTGCCAAATAAGATCAAAACCGAAAGATTAATTTGGAAAAACTCGGGAAAAATTCACAAACAACACATTTGGGAGTATAGTTTGAAATACTGTTGGTCATTTAGGTGTTAATTATCCGTGGATAACCATCAGCTTTACCAACCACAAAGTTTTCATTGTGATAAAGATTTTGAGCAGTGTTCCCCATTTTTCCTGTTGCCAATATCATCAGTTATATTTGCAGATGTATGCTAGTTATCTGGCTCTTTGGTCAGCTTTTCCGATTGCACTGGCTGTCATTAACCTTATATTGATGGTACTCTACCTGTGATTTCAGCATTCATTCAGAGGCAGTGGTTTGAAATCACGCAATCACGTGCACCAGGGCTAGGTTCCCAATGTTTCTGGATATATATCGGGTAGATTTGTACTGTTTGCATTGTTCAACGTATGACAGGTATAGTTTAAGTGACACTAAAACAAAACAGACTTGATTTCCTTCCGAAACGCCCGAGAGTTTGAATAAAGACATGTAGACTGGTTTGAGGACAAAATGATCTAATTTTTTTCTCTATGATAGTTAGCTGCGCACACGTTTGCTGATTGACAGTGTCTCGCGAGCATTACCGTGTTTGTCAAAAAACAGCCATTTGGACGACCTTCATATGTAAGAGGCGCTAAGAGCACATTTCTTGCTACTTTTGAGGGAGCTTTATTCTGTATCTATTCACTGATATGGGAATGTGAACGAACAGTGAAGCTGGAACTGTTCTCTGTCTTTAAAATAGACTTTGGGGTATCACTAATGAACTAATTTAACAATTAGTATAAAAGGAAATGTCACCGCTCTCTTGATCTCCTCTCTGAATTGAGTCTGGGTAAGAGCGTAAATGCACGTGTTTGTACAGGAGCTTAAAAGCTGCAACATATAGCCAGTTGGATGAATAATAGACGATATAACATTGTCGGCTGGGGTTTCAGTTGACTCTGAAATTCTCCAGTATAAGAAATTTAAAACATATGTCGTCCACAACACTACAAAATTGCCTGATATCGCAAAAAGTAAAATAATGGCTTTCCTTCGGCTCTTCATCTCTGGATCCCTATCTCTCTCACCTGTATTCCTGTCCCCATCACTGTCTCCCCGCAATCTCCTGCGCGCTCGACTGGCCACCAGGATGTGCCTGACAGTCAGAGAGTTGAGCAGCAAAATCACAACGAATGGGAGAATCGGGATTAAAATTGTGTCAAGGAGGTCATACACTGTCCATAAGGTAAACGAGTAATAGCTTGCTACAGGAACACATCCCCTCGGTATACTGTTAAGTATGAATTGTGGTTCAAGGTAAAAATACCAGGGAATGCTCTCCACAATGAAGAACGCACTCAGCACCGCTATCACTGCAGCAGCTGTTTTTTCTGGTGCAATATTTAGTTTTCAGTTGTTGGCAGCAGATGGCGACATATCGATCAAAGGTGAAAGCCACAGTTAGCCAGACAGAGATTGCCGATGCTGCAGCACACAGTACCTCTAGCAGCCGGCAAACATGAGTGATGGACATGAATGTCAATGGGAAGTAATGCTTAACAATGCGATAGAAAATCACCGCGAAAATCACCACCATCAGATCAGCCACTGACATGGCCACCAGATAGCGAGAAACACGTTTGGTGAGACCGCACCTCCCACGGGACAGGATCACAATGGCGGCGAGGTTAGCTACAGAGAGAGAGAGAGGAAATGACCTGTTGTAATAATCAATTTCTCGAGTTGATTTTGTGCTGCTCAAGTAGATATTTTGTGCTGGACTTTCTATTGGATAATATTCGCTTCTCTCACATGAAGTCACTATTTTGCGGAATAAAAGAGAGATGGAGAAAAGTCTGGCTCGCTGCCCATCACCAAGTGACACAGCCACGCGAACATACAGAGTCAGACAGTTATCGACAGAAAGAGGGAGATGTACTCACATACAGAGGGAAAAGTAGCAACAAACAAAGAAGGGACACAAGGGACAATGTGGTGAAAAATAGATTCAGTCAGAAAGCCACCATTATGCTTTGTTTAAACGGCAGAAAGATATTTACCCTTTATAGAGAGAGACTCACAGACATGGAGGGAAAGGAAGATGCAGAGATACAACTAAACAGAGAATAATACACAGACGCACTGAGGGAGGCACAAAGATACAATGAGACAGATAGATACACTCAGTCCAACAGACAAAGAGTTCTACACAGACAGAGGGAAAGAATCCTGATAAAAAAGGAAACGTACAGAGTCAGATACACATAGATATATATGCCCACAGGCAGAGAGAGGGACATATCACCCAAATACACATAAAGCGACAAGCAGAGGTATGTCTTCAGCCTGGTGCTAGAAATGCAAAAACAAATATTTTACCAGCACAGCAGTAGACAAACCCAACTGAAACCTCCAGGCATCACAAATAGACATGTAAATCCCAGACATAGATTGCTGGAAAATAGTGCAGAGAAAAACCATCTCTACCTATGTCTGTTGATCTGTGTGTCCATGCATAGCTCTCTCTCTCTCCTCTCCCTCTGTCCAGTGGTGCACGTGTGCGTGTTTCAATGTAAAGCTCTTCCTCTGTCTCACTGCATCTCCCCCTCGCACTGTTTGTGAGCAATTTGCTTTGTTTCTATATTCTTATGGATGATAATAGGATTCCATTCGTCCTCAAACCCCCTGCTGACCAAACTAAATCTAGGAAAACAGAGATGTGTCGAGAAAATAAAATTGCCTTAGGTATCACATTACTTTATAAACTATCCCGGTCGTCCAGCTTGACAGGTCACTACACTTGTTCGCAGAGAAAATTGTAAGAGAGAGATACTCAGTGAGAGAGAGAGGAGAATACAGATAAGGAAAAGACAGCGCACAAGATACAGAGATAATGAGATTTGTATCAATGCAAAAAGAGAGCGAGAGAGAGGGACACACATTCATGGAGAAATATGTACTCACAGTCACATATAGAGCGAGAGAGATAGACACAGATGAATAGATGAAGAGATAACGAGACGTACACAGGGACAAACCTTGTGTACAATAAGTGATGCACAAAGACAAGGAGAACGATAAACCGAGTTTGGAACAGTAGAGGACATATGTCGCAGGATTCTGGATCTTCTGCAACCTGGAGAGGGAGGAATTGGGAAAGCCGACCACCAGGTCGCTTGCATAGCCGAGCCGGGATGTGATGAAGGCAGGAATGACGTTTTAAGCGACTTTGGGGGGTGAGACAGTGGAGAAGTCGGGCAAAGTGGCTCAGATAAGGAAAGGAAGAGCGAATCATTGCTTGGATGTGATGGAGGCAAGACAGCTGAGGGTCGAACAAGACACCAAGGTTACTGATTGGCTTGATGAGGTCGAGTGAGCAACGATGGAGGTTGCTGCTGCCAGTGCCGGATGCATCAAGGCACTGGCGCGAGCCAATCAGTATTAAATATATAGATGTATATATACGTAGCTGGAGAATCAAAGAGAGAGCAATAAAGCGATGCCCTGAAATGGAGAGATGCTAAATACAAAGATAGACGGAGAGAGATAGATACAAAGAGGCACATTACCACAGTGACCATCACCCTGAGTAGATAGCAGACACGTGGAGAGGACGAAAAGGAGACAGATACAGACGAAGAGAAATAAAGAAAGAGAGAAAGAGAAAAAACGACAGGCATGGAGACAAAAAACAGCAAAACAGAGCCAGAAAGACAGTGGAAGAGAGGACCGGGAGGATGCGCGTGCGGGATTATGAGAGATCTGGGGAGTGGGATTGACTTTCAATAGCTATTTTCAAAGTGACGGCACAGACTCGATGGACTGAATGGTCTGAATTTGTGCTCAAAAATTGTATGATCCTATGAATACAGACTTATACAGTAATCAACATACAAAATGGGTAGCTTCAGAATGATACACAGACAAAGATTCACAGGGAGACCTGCACAACAGAAATAGGATAAAGAAACACCGAAAGAGAGAGACAGATACAAAGACGTAATATGATCATATAATAATAATCATCAGAAGAATAAACTGAGTCAGGATGCACACCTTACGGCACATGAACATAGACTACAAATTGTTTAAATCACTTGCCAGGAACTCCAGAAGCAGCGAGAACCGGGTAGTAAATATCTTCTATCCTTGTCAATATCGGAAGATTCATCGTGATTGTAAAAACATTAAATCTCCTCTGGGCACAGGCAGCAGCTCACGTGAAAGAGATGATGCTCAAGCTGGTAAAACGGATCCTTATATAAATCACAGTGAACGCTCTGTTGACCAATTTTACCACATTGCGTTGGTTGACTTTGAGCCGTGTGTAAAACAGCTCTGAGTTGTGCAACTTACCCCAATGTTCACATTGAGGGGCAGCTCATTGTATTATCCTTGCGCAATCCCAGTCCAAAAGTAGTGCATCAACTAGCATCAACGGAAATTGTTTTTAATGTATCCAAACCAACTGAGAGACATGAATATGTCCCCACTTATACAAGGAATTCCCCAGATTGTAACTGAAGGCAAACTCGCTTCATCGGGTCAAGCTCCCATTTTAACTAATTGCAGTTTAACTCATTAATTTAATTAGCTAAATTAGTTATTTAACTAACAAATTGTTGAGTAGGGCTGGGAAGAAACAACACTCCAAATCGTGCAGGGAGATTCTCCAAGTGTCCTGGCCAACCGTTCCCCAGATACAACTGATCAATCGCTTGATGTGCGATTCTAAAACAATGGAGTAAATTAATCTTGCATTAAATGTATTGCTCCTTATACCAGTGTTTCTCTCATTCTCTCTCTCTCTCCCTCTCTGTCTCACTCTAACCTCTGTGAATTTATAGCTGTTTCCCAACATTTCTGTCTCTCTCTCCCTCTCTCTCTCTCTCTCTCCCTCTCTCATTTTGTGTGTCTGTGCATGTAGACTGTGTTTTTGTGTATATGTGTGGGTATATGTGTGATTATGCATCCTTCCCTCTATATCTGTCTGTGTGTGTGTATGCATGCGCCTGTGTGTGTCTATATCTAAAGGTGTGTGTGAGTGTCTGCGTCTCCCTCTCTAACTCTGTCTGTCTCTCTCTCTTTCACTGTGAGTGTGTGTGTGTTTATCTGTATAAGTGAGTGTCAGTGAGTTAGTGTGATACATTGCATTTACTAAGTAGCTGTTAAACTGAGGTTACAGCTGTCTTTACTTGCGGATGCCACAATATCCTAGTTCTCAACTGAAATAGTGAGGGAGATTAAGTAAGTTTCCTGGCCAACATTCCCACAGATGCAATTGATCATTCACTTAATGGATGAATGTCACACTTTACTGTGCGCAAAATGCCTATTATGTTTCGAATGTACAGAAACACTATTCCAATGATCAAACAGTAAAGCTGTGGAACACTTCCCTAAGTTTTGATTTAAAAAAAAAAATTAGGTTAATTTTAGGAATTATAGTAACCTAGTGCACATATTTTTCGCTGGCATATATTGTTCCAACAAGTAGGAAGATGGAAGGTGAATTAAATGTCTATTTATTGATCTAGAGTTTGTTTATATCCTTAAGCTTCAAACAAAAATTCACAATAAAGAGTTCGCTGTAGGATACATATTGTGAGCATTGATGTGGGCGTTTTGAATAGACGATAAGGAACGACATGAATTATCAGGATTATTATCAGGGTTGTATATCATTATTTCAAATAACACTTTGAGAGTGTTGGCTGAAATGGGAAGACTAATGGAGTCCGAAGACTCCATTAGTTGCGCTGTAATTACTGTTGAAATGTAAGCATATTATGTTGATATGTTTACCACTCCACACTATTCCAATATGACTTTCAGATATTCAGCAAGTCTGGTTATGAGCTGCGGTTCAATTGGCAAAGTTGTCAGTCTGGCTCATTGGGTTCACTTGAGCCTCTTAGTAAGAAACAATGTGATGTAAGTGTTTTTCTGGGGATTTGTTGCTTTGCCGGGGGAGCGGTAATTTAGATGAGGGTTTATACTGCGGTTGTTGTTCAACATAAACTTCCACAACGCCTTTCACATCGGGTAGACGTACCAAGCTGCTGAACCGAGCATGCGAGAGCTGTAGCGAGGAGGGTTGGGAGAGAGTCAGGAGGTTGGGGAGAGATCAGTGGGCAGCAGATTACACGGAGGAAGAGACTTGAGACCGGCCATGAAGGAGGCGAGGCAGGGAGCGAGGTGAAGTTAGTGTGGGATGGAGTTCCAAAGGGTTGGGGAAGAGAGGCTGAAAGCCCGTCCGCCAATGTTGGTGGGCATAGAGCAGGCCTGAGCTCGCTGAGTAAGGGAGAGAGTTGGGATGCGAGGGAGGGAGTGAGTGCGTGTGGGAGGGAGGGAGTTTGAAGGAAGTGGAGGGGAGATTGGTGGCGGGACAGTGGGTCGGAGAAGACGTTGGGGGTGGCAAGGCGGCGAAAAGCCTTGAAGGCTAGGATGAGGAACTTGCTTCGGCACTTTGCGTCATGGGGAGCCAATGGAGGGTGTTGGTGGGAGTGACGTTATTACGGATCTTGGTGCGGGTGAGGACAGGAGATGCAGAGTTCTGGATTATCCGGAAATTATTAAGGGAAGAACCAGGAATGCCAACGATGAGGGCGTTTCCATAGTCGATGTGGATGTTAGTGGTTCGCATAGCATTTTTCCAAATCATCAGTGAGTTTCTCCGAATCAATAAGAATAATCCCGCAGGTAAAATTAATCACTTACTTTGGAGTGAGTTATCTACAGCTCAGTATTAATGGCCTCCACGCCAACTGCATTGCAATGAGCCAGCCGATATACAACCACCACCCTACCCTACATACCATCGACCTTACCACAAGGCAGACCACGGCGTCCACTGTAAAACCGCTTCCCTCCAATAACCAAACCATGAATACAACTCTGAATTTTTGTTTTTTTACTGTTACCAATTGTTTCTTGGTCAGGATTGGAATGAGACTAATTGGCCAACTATCGTGAAATTAATTTCTGTTGATTTCTGAACTTCAGTGGGTTGAGATCTAAGAATATTCGTTTGGAAGTCAGTTCAAGAAATGAACCAATGCAGTGCACGATCTTGGAGCCACGAAGCAGTTAATTTTGATTGTCACTGATGATGTGGCCAGTGGAATTCTTATATCAACTGGATTTTATAGAATGGAACTGAGGAGACCACAGAGGAATGTGCAGGACAATCAATAAAATAGAGTGAAAGACGGGTGGTTAATAATTTTAAGGGTGTTTAGCAAAAACCAAAGGCATAACTATACAATCACAAAAGCATAAACTGCTTTTGTAAAATGCTTTTCCGATACAAGTCTGAAAAATGTTGCTTGCAGTTCAGAGATTTGGACCAGTGAAGTGTGTTCAGATAAGATGAAGTGGAGATTAAGGGTGAGTAGGGATGTAGGATGTGGCAGAATAAAATGATGAATTGATGCGTGAAGAAACATAATTTGAAAGAGGTAAGAGAGTAAGTTAAAGGTACTATTACGGAAATGTGAATCCATTGAATGTCAGCAAAACCTCCAGAGCTCAGGCGCTGGTATAATAACCCGTTATGGGTGCACTCACTCCACACATGCAGGAGACAATATGGCATCTCGGATTCCTGCTCGACACACAAATGTCCTTCCCCCCAACAAACGCTAACATCTTAACACTAAAGCTAAAGAAACCCTGGTCCATGCCTTTGTCAATTCCGTTCTGGACTTTTCGAGGACCTTCCTCGACGGTCTACCCTGAGACACCATACAAAATATCCAGCTCATACTCTGCCGCCCGCATTCTCCCCAGAACCCTAAGCAGCTCCGCAACTATCGCAGTCATTGTCAGACTTCATTGGGTCCCTGGGTTGACAGATCGACGTCAGGATTCACGCTCTTGTGTTTAAAACTCTCCACTCCTCAGTTCCCCACTATGTCCCTAACCTTCTCTCTGCTCACAGCAGAGGCCTATTGCCTCTTCACTACTGCATCTGGTCTCCGGTTTGTTACATGAATTCTCCGCCCTCCGTCGGTAGCAGTGACTTCAGCTTGAACGCCCCGACATTCTGGAAACTCCTTGCCACAAACTCTTCAACTCATCCCCTCCTTTCTATTTTCATATTTTTCTTGAAGACCTTTCTTTTCGACCACGTGTACGGTCAGCTGCCCCACGCTCCACCGCCCACTCCCCCACTCCCCTATTTTGGTCCTGGGATCCGCTAAGTTGTAGCGATCTGAATCGCCGTCTGTCGTGCGGGATTTGTGAAAGCAGCAAACTGTCGATGATTTGCTCTGATGTCATGCGTTATCTTTCGTTGTTTCAAGACCATGTGTGTAACTGTTCCTCTGGAGGTGGCTTCAAGCTACAAAAGGATATCTTCAGCGGGACCTTGACGAAACTTATGGAAACAAATATCGTTCATGCCTCCAAATGAGTTATTAATATGCTGCCTCAAGTTCAGCGATACACAAATATATAGTTCTGACTCAAATAAACTATATAAACTATCTTCGAATTCCGGAGCAACCAGGACGCCAACAACCAACCCAATGATTCTGTTCTTCAGAAACAAGCACCCCCATAATTAATTATCCCATAATTCATGAATCTTCTATTCCAATTGTTAATGGAAGGACATCAGAGATGAGAGAGCCGCGAAGGAGTAACTCAATTGAGGGTTACATGTATTGCTTGGGATGCATTGGGATTCGCTCCTCTGGGTCTGGCCTCCTCCATGTCCCCCGATTCCTCTGCTCCACCCTCGGCGGCCGTGCCTTCAGCCACTACGCCCCGAGGCTCTGGAACTCCCTTCCTCACTTGCTTCGCCTCGCCCCCTCTCTTCCCAGTTTCAGGTCACAGTTGAAGACCTTTCACTTCGACCGAGGTTTTGGTCACCCTCCTGCCCCTACTCCTGGCGCGGTCCCGGGAACCGCTACTCTGAAGCGTTCTGGGACGCCGTCCGATGTCGAGGGCGCTATAAAAATCGAAGTTGCTGTTGTTGTTGCATTGCATTTTCGAAGGTGCTGTTTGTTACACTGTTATTCTGACTGCCTACTCAAGAGGATGAGAAAATATCCCAATAACACAATCCATGTAGTGCAGGGAGATTCTCCAAGTGTCCTAGCCATGAGTTCCACAGACCCAGTTGATCAATCTACGATCTCGACCATTACTTTGTGCAAAATGATTGATGTGTTCTGAATCTACAGAAATACTCATTCAGTTATCAAACAGTAAGGATGTGGAACAGATTCCCTAAGGGAATCTTTGGAAGACAAAACATTGATATATTTAAAAAGAGTTTATATACTTTCCAAGGTCTGGAAAAACAAATATTGGACCATTAACGCGATTCCAGTTTAGACTTTTCTGCAGCTGCCTGATGGGCATCGGTTTTCCGCTTGTTCGGAGCAGAATTAAACGAACACCAGTGATCTGCAACCCTTTTTGATTTACTCAAGGCCGAAGTTCAATCTAATATACCAGGATTCCCATGTTCTTTGGCGTTTGCCTATTGTTAAACGATCTGCCCATCCAGTTCGCTTAGTTAAACGAAAGTATTATTTCGATCCATACCTCACAGCCTCAATTTATCCTTTAGATATAATAATCATACCTAATAATATAATAATTCTTGTGTTTGATATACCACTTTGCATATCTTATCAACATCTTTAAGCGCATCACAGAATCTACTCTAAAGCCAATTGATTATATATGTGGGCGAAAGGCAACAGCCAATTTCGCACAGCAGTTGTTTTTCGCACAAACATTCATGCAATGAAATGAACAATTTTATTATTTGTGCTTTTTTGGAGGGATTATTATAATTTTAACAAAAATTTTATCAACGTACCCACATTATTTTTTCTGTACATAGCAGTTGTCCGAATGAATCATGTCTGCAACTTCCCCCGCGGTTGAGAATAACAAGAAATAAGTGTTCCCACACATATTGTATGTACATAAAGCGCAATGTACATAATAATCTCGTTGCCTTTGAGGATAAGAAGCTGAACAGCTGATCATGGTCCTTTTTCATGAAGGGTGAGAACAGAACAACATCAAAGCAACCGTTCTAGAGAATTATGTAAATTTGCAGCTCTGAATTGTGCAGCACGAGGTGAAGGCCCCCTGATGCGAAAGGAGCTACATGAATGTAATTGTGTACATTTTGTTCTTGTTGTGGATCTCCATGTACAGAATTTCCATCTGGGATTCTGTGCTCGTGTGTCTGTGTGAGTACTTGTGCTTTTGTCTTTATCTGTGTGATTTTGTGTGTGTCTGTGTGCGTAACTATCTACGTTTCTTCTTCGAATATTCTCTATTGTGTTTTGATGAAAACATAGACCATCTAGCGTCTGTTCGCCGCCTTTTGAACGAACATTCAACGAGGCGGCGGAAGTTGGCGGTTCCGCAGCGTGGAGAGAGGAAATAGTATCAGACGCAGCTGAAGTGTGTCACAACAACAACAATAATAACTTAGCTTTCTATAGCGCACTGCACGCAATATGAATGAGACAGCATCTCAGTGCGCTTGTCAGCGCTAGTCAGGAAGCCATCGAATCCTTCTACATTCATGCACTTCTTATCCGCCAGCTCCCGTTACCGCAGATAGCGGTGCGCTCACGATTAATAACCTGCCCTATCAAAATCGCGCACTGCTGGAAGGAATATACTTAAATTTAACGTAGTTGAAAAGCCAATCTGTTGATGACCACAAGAATGAATGGTGACACTGGAGTGTTTTGTAAATCAGTTTAAGATAATTTATTTTCTTGTTACATGATTGGGTAAGTAACGTGAGTATGTTTCTGCAACATGGACATCGCCTCGACGTGAAAGGCGCTGTACAATTGTAATTTTGTTATTTGATTTTATACATAACAACAAATAAATTTCCTGTACATGTACGTGGATCACTCCCAGCTCGAACTTACCGACCCTTACCTACCACACTAGACCAGTACTACTGGCCTTCTGTCCAAGAATGTGTCCTGCAGAGGGACAACTTCCTCCAAATAAATGTTAACACGAATGAGTCATTCTTGATTGGCTAGTTTCAGCACCTCTGCCACTCCAATGCTGGCAGCATCAGCAAGCAAGCCTGTGCTCTCCACCTCAGGAAGCCATTCAGGAATCAAGGCATCTTGATCGACCATCAACTGTCCTCCGATACTGCCTTCCGCCACGCCCGCAACATTGCATGGACGCCATCACCTCACCCCCCCCCCCCCCCCCCCCCCCACCATGCTACTAAAACACTTGTTCACGCATTCGGCACACTACCACGACCAACAGCAACAACTGCTTCGATTTA
Source organism: Hydrolagus colliei (assembly GCA_035084275.1). Taxonomy (NCBI): domain Eukaryota; kingdom Metazoa; phylum Chordata; class Chondrichthyes; order Chimaeriformes; family Chimaeridae; genus Hydrolagus; species Hydrolagus colliei. The sequence continues at coordinate 76,271 of JAYJKW010000290.1, read as the reverse complement.
TATAGCGCTCTCCGTGCCGGACAGCATCTCAAAGTCCTTAGATTCGACTAGGTTCGACTACGTGAATCGACCACACCAAGGCTCGTCTACGCAAATTCTTTCCTCGTTGGCCTTCTCAGCATCACCCTTCACAAGCAGCAGATTACTCAGAAGTTTGCATCTCGTGTACTTTCCCTCACAAAGCTCATTATCATTCCCAATCTCGCCGGTCTCCGCCAGCTCGCCATCCCCCAGATGATTGAATTCATGAAACACTTCCTCAGTTTCAAGTTCATTCACCGACTTTACGCTGCTTATCTCTCCGATCTGCTGTCTCGCTAACAGCCTGCCGGCGCCTTCCTTTCAGCGGGATCTGGACTGCTCTATGCTCCTCGCCCAAACCGCCCAACTATCGCTGGGCCCTATAATCTGCCCACATACTCTGGAACTCCATCCCGCAATCCCTTTGTCTCGCTTCGACCATTTTCCCCTTCAAGGCCGACCTGAAGACCTTGCTATTCGACTGTCATTCTGATGCTCTGCTATCACTCCTCCCTTTCCTAACCTCTATTCTCTGTGCACATACCCTTACCCACTGCTCGGGTCACGACCTAACTAATGAGCGCCTTGGTACGTACTCCGGAAAGGCGCTCTATAAAAACTATTTTGTTCTTGTTGTTGCTTAAAATATTGTGTCTTGTCGTCAACCGTCGCAGAAAAATACGCAGCCAAAAATATATTAGTTATTTAATACATTGCAAAATATTTATAATAGGATATGTCACCAGGTATTTCACTTCATCTCTGAAGTTAGATTGTGTTGCGGCATAAATGACGGTATTCGTGCAGCAACTCAAAAGCCTGAGCATATCTGACACTTCTCCAACCACATACACTGGGTCTCCGTAATCACTGTAGGTATAACTGTCTAAAGCATATGAAAGTACGAATTCGGTAACGTACACCAGCCACAACAGTATGAAGCTTCCGGATATGGTGAACAGTAAGATGATGGATTTTCTTCGATTCACCATCTCTGCGTCATTGCCATTTTCACTTTTCTGTTTCAGAAGTTTTCTGCGGATTCTGTTGGCTGCTAAAATGTGTCTAGCTGTCACCACGTTCATCAGTAAAATCAGAAAGAAAGCAGCGAATGGAGTTGTTACTGTGTCTAACCAGTGAAACACAATCCACCCCAGAGAGGTATAGAAAGCTGCTTTGTCTTTGCAATACCAAGGAACATTGTCCAGTATCTCCCAGGGTTCATATTTAAAGTACCAGGGAATGCTGATCAAACAGCTCAGAACAGAGATCACCCCTAAAACCACGGCTGCTGTTCTCCCAGTACAATAAGTTGTTTTCAGTTTAGGGCAACAGATAGCGACCATACGGTCAAAGGTGAAAACAACTGTGAACCAGACTGAAACGTGTGTCGCGGCTGACAACAGCACTAATCCGAGTGAGCACACAGGAGTCATGTCTAGAAATGTGACATTGAAATAAATAGCGTAGATTTGGTTCAATATCACATCGTTGATGGCGACCAGAATATCACCCACTGCCATTGCCATCAGGTAGCGAATGGTAGACGTTGAGAGACCACATTTTCCTCGGGAGAGGACCACAATGGCCAACAGGTTCGCTGAAAGACAAACGAAAAGCAAAGAAATCCATTCATCTCGAACGAAAGCAAAAACTGCTGGGAACACTCAGCAGTCCAGGCAGCACCTATGAAGAACGTTAAAGTGAGTCAATCTTTGAGGACTGAATTCTAGTGATTAAATATTTCTGTCAAAGTGCATGCTGTATTTGGCGATTGAACATTGTGGCAGTTGATGCCTCTATTAAAACATTAAGATTTAAACCAAGTGAAATACACTACTTGGGATCAGAAATCAATAATTTTATGAATTACCAATGGCTTTGGCGTTGGTGCCACCAACTCCTCGCTTCACAATATCCACCAGAATCAAAACAATTCTACAATTTCCTCATTCCCAGTGAACCCACGACAATCAGCACTGCAGTCCTCGCCAGGCTACCCTCCCACTCGACACAGTGCAGATCGATTTGAAATCCACAATTATATACTGAGGTATTTCTGTGTCCTGACATCTCACTACATCTCAACCTGCACAAAAATCGGGATCTTCCAGCAGCACACTCAATGGCCGCCCATAGCCTCGATACTTTCACATAATACACATTTCCCATTGACTCGCAGATCAGTAATTAGGGGAAGATTGTCTGAGATAGCGCTCCAGGAATGGGATGGGGTTTATTGCATTATGTAGATGGCGGTTTTACAGTTGAAAGCGAAACTCAATTCCCATGCTGCCTGCTCAGGATCCCATGAAAGTTTTCAAAAATGAAACTGATATAATCTTCCTTGCTTTTGCGCTTTTCACAAAGTCAAAGTGAATTGACTCTATATATTTGTGAGCGAATCACGGCAGCCAATTTCACACAGCAATGTCCCACTAACAGTCGTGGATTTAAACTGCGATTTTTTTAATAGTTTTTTTTGTTTGGACGGATTAATATTCGGCGCGTGGAGTAAACAAACTTGCCCAAGGTTTCACCCTGACCTGCCTGGAATCGAACACATGTCTCCCCAGTTTGGTCTCCACTGCTTGCAAGACGAGTGCTCTAACCACAAATCCACAGGAGCTTCAAGAATGAGAGGAAAGGTTTACCGCAGTTTGTTGGTCACTGTTGTGAATAACTAGACACAGCTTTCGTTTCGCCCACAAATATTTAGTGAATATGCTGTAGAGTATATTCTATGAAGCACGTGCAGACGTCGATAATGTATGAAAAGCGCTACATCAAATGTAAGGAATATTATTTTTAGTAGTTGTTATAGAATATTGTTATTTTCCAGCTGCCCAGCTAATACGGAGTCACAATAAACCAGAGAGGATACCGTGAAGCAAATAAGTCAATTGAAACGAAGGCTCCTTCTTTCAATGTCACAGCAAGAGCAGGCACGGTGGAGAAATATGAGCGCTAAAGGACATCAGAGACTGAAAGTTTCAGCTGGTGTACATGGTTTCCCTGTGCATACATGTGATTCAAGTAAAAACTGGCTAACATTGATCACCTGAAATCCCCAAAATTGCTAGAAGTGGATAGTATACGGACTGTGCCAGATATATTGTTAACAAGACGTGCAGTGAATAATCGGCTGAAGACCGCAGCATTTTCCAGGAAGGGTCCGTCACTGCAGGCAATAGCGTGACAGACTGACTGAAAGCTTCAATTCTTTATAATCCAGCCATTCCTCCACTGAGAATAAGTTATATTTAGAATGAATAAGAAACACTAATTGATGGCATCAGCTGCCGACTGAATGATTTCGAGAAGGCAAGCAGGATCTCATGGGGGGTTAGCAAGTATTAACATGATGTGTTCAACAAAAGAACAACAGAAATAAAAGAATCCGCCATAGTGGTCAAGGTATTCCTGTTTCTGAGTCAGGCAGGTTACAATCAGTAACTGTTTTGGTGCGTTGAGATCGGAGTTTTGGGATAGCTTATGGGGACAATTGTCAGCAATAAGGATGGTTATCAGGGTCGCTGTTTGAGGATAACGATTGGCTTCTTCTACACACGGTGCACTGGTCGATCATTAGTCACACACCATGGATCCATTGTTGTGAAACCAAATTCGGCCAGAGAAGTGACAAGCAGGTTACAAAACCCCATACAGTCGTCAGAACAATGGAAAGCAATGCAACCATTCACCCTATATACGTCATAACACTTAACAAAATGTGAGTTCTCCAAGCGCATTATGTCTCAAATTTATTCTTATTTAAACTAGCATAATCATTGGTTGTGGGGCCACAGCAATGTGCAAACAGCAGTTAGGAAGTGAGTTCCAAAGATTGTTGTGGTCGACTGTACATTCCTTATTGGACGTTTGTTTCAAGAGGATGGTGTGGATGCTCTGAAATATTACCTGATGCGTTTTGCTACTCACCATGATGTTTGTCGGGAGGTCAGCGCATCTGCTCTCTGCATAGCGGGGACTGAAAATGCATACCTGAAGCCACATGATAAGTTTTCTCTGTGTTGAGTCTTTCACTGGGTCTATTCCAAGCTAAACTGCCAAGGTGGAATGTGCTTCCCACACTATATCGTAATGGGATCCACACTGAGTTTGTGTTTTATATCCAGTTCCTCAGCCTTGGATATCAACGGTGCTCTGGGGCAATATTGAATCTCAAACTTGGACAGCCTTTGCTATCAGGACACATGTCACTACACTTAGACTTCCTTCCTGCATCATAGCTCCTGTTAGCTCAGCAAAAAGCTCCCTTTGTGTGTTGAGGTTTGCTGCAAGACCAAGCAGTTCGAAGCTTGCCAGATGGCGAACTGAATCTCAATCATTCATTGTTTTACTTTTTAAACTGAAGACGAACTCAATCATACAATCTATCCTGGGTATACTAGATAGCAAAGAGGTTTACATGTTCGGCAGTCAGACGGCCAGTCAAGCAACAGCTAACAAGATCAGTCACAAACAATAATCGTTTTTCAATTAAAAAAAAGTGATCATACAGAAACTATAACATTATTAATATGCAGGACAAAATAGAATAGCCAGACATGGGCAGTTAGTCAGAAAGACGGCTGAGAATTCCAAGTGTGGGGACTTTGCGTTGCCTTAAACCATTGAATTGAGATGCCCCGACAACAGCACTAGGTAGCTTCATTGCAGAGACTGTTGTCCCAGCCCTGTTTATGTTTGACCTCTCCATTTTGAACAGCTTCCATTTGCACCATAAGGTCTCATTAATACCTGAAACTGAAGCCTTCATTTTTGCACCAGGCATGTGCTTGAAGATGCCATATTGAAACTCATTAACACGAAGCATTGGGAGTAATCCAGAAATTAATAAATTCGAAGAACTTCTGTTTTGTTTGATTTTCAGCATCTTCTGATACATTCCAGTTAGCATGTCAGCCCTTTTCGTTTTCCAGCATCCCAGGTCCCAACATCGACCATTTTGTTTCCGGATGTTCCCCTTGTACTTTTTTTGGTTTCACCAGTTTTGTGAATTCTTCAACCCCAGCACTAGGGATGCAAGTTAACATCTTAGACTCAAGATGTCGACTTTAGTTACTTGGACTACTGTATCCACAATTCCATTCGCATTTCACACACTTCACGATGTCCCACTGTTCATCTAATTGCTTTCTACTACTCTCCTCACGAGGTATCAATACCCTCATCAGTCCTTAGTACAGAGACAGGTTTGTGAGTGCCAAACTTTGGCGGGATTTTTGCACTGCCCGTCCGCTATTCCTACCATGCCATGAACCCACATTTTCGCTCGTCCTTTTATCAATCCTTCACTGTAGGGCGAACACCTCCCTGAAACATTTTTGTATGAAATCCAGTAAATAATGGAGGGACTGCAGTCTCTATTCCAGTACAGAAATCTTGGGATGAAGCTCTAGCAGCCGGAGGCATCTCCTGCTAACATAATTTTCCAGGTCACACTAAGCCTACTGGAGTTCCCAAATAACACGTACTGCGCAGGCCACGTTTCACAGCTGTCCATCGATGTTCGCAGACATTTTGTTTTTAAAAACAATACTGCTGTCAATATTACACAATACATATTTTGCAACTTCGCACCTAGTTCCGTCTCTGAACTTACTTCCGTCTCTCACCCAATTTATTGTGCCGATAACCTCGTAATTTTCATAGATTCATATAATCATAGATTCTTATGACACACAAGGAGAACATTCGGCACATCAAGTCTCTGCCGGATCTATACAAACAGCAATGTAATCCCACTCACCAGCTCTCTCCCCATTACCTCGCAAACCCGTTCTCTCCAATGAAGTGTCTACCTCTCTGTCAAACGTTTTTATCGAATCGGCCTCCCCCAACTTTTCAGTCAATGCATTCCAGATTCGAGCAACACGCTGAGTGAAAGTTTTTCTTCGCATCTCCCATCTGCTTCTTTTCGAAACAATTTAAATCTGTGACCACGAGTCTTTGATACGCCCACCATTGGACATATTTTTTCTCTATCCACGCTGACGAATCCCCTCATGGTCTTAACAAACACGACCATTTCTCCTCGCAACCTTCTCTATTCAAATGAGAATCAACCTAGACTCTCCACCCTTTCCTCATAGCTGAAGTCCTTCATTCCTGTTACCATCCTTGCAAATCTCCTCTGCACCCTTTCCAACAAATGAGCTCTTGTCTTGCAAGCTGGGGAAACCAAGCTGAGGCAACATGTGTTCGAATATAAGCAGCTCAGGGCGAAACCGTGGACAAAATTTCCTTAGTCCACACGACTAATAACAACCCATCCAAAAAACCACTATAATAAAATTGTTCCTTTCCACCCACGACTGTTTGTGGGGGAATCTGCTGTGCGCAATTGGCTGCCGCGATTCGCCCACAAATATACAATCAATTCACTTTACAGTAGTTTCTGTGAAGCGCATTGTGGCTTTTTATATATTTATATAATTATCATATAACTATATGAGTTAATCATGGAGAGTCAGCGTGGAGTTTCGAAGTTTTGGTCATACGTGAAGAATATCACTTAATCAGTTGAGTATGTAATTGATATGATGCACAAGACACTTGTAGAAAGGGAGAAACTGAAAGTGAGTATTTATTCAGGTGCAGATCAGCCTTAATCTAAGTGAGTTTTAAGGACAGGACTGAAAACATCAGTGGACGAACATGATCCTATTTCCTAGATTGTCTACAGATGTTGTCTATATGAATGTAGCGAAGGCATTGGATCTGAATGTTTAGGAAATCGGGAATCTGTCCGGGGAAATTAATCGTTTCAAAACAAAGAATAGATTTATCGCCAAATCCATCACTGTTTGTGATGCCCTGGTGTAGCATACCAGCAAAATATGCATGCGATCAATTTAACAGTGACTTCTCTGAAGCAGTTTGAGACGTGAAGACTTGATAACGCACGATATGAAATCCAAGCATTTCTATCATTATGTAATGTTGGTAATGTTATCAAGGTGTTTGGAGCATTTCTATTTCAATGGATTTGAAGTACTCCTGCACCGTGACTTGTCAGAATGGTGGACCAGGCTCGAGTGGCTTAATAATCTACTCCAGTTGCAGTGAAAATATGACTTTATAGATGAGATGAATGCGTGGGTGAGGGACCCAGCGGCCTGAAATGAGATGCAATGGTGGCTCCCGGCCGGGTTGTGGGGGTGGCGGAATGTAGAACGTCATGGCATGAAGGCGGCGTTAAAAGCAACGGTACAACAATAGCAACAACAATAGTGTACTGGTAGAGCGTCCGTCATGTCGGGAGGAAGTTTCCTACTGTTGGCGTCCTGTTGCAACCCCCCCCCCCCCCTCCCACAACCGACCACACCCCAGTTCACTGCACATCTGCTGGGCAGCCACTCTGCTGGTCACCGTCACAATGGGGGAAACTAAGTCAGTGCCACGGGGAGGAAGGGCAGTGAGAGAGGCTCTGACCCACTTTCTCTCACTTTACGTTTACATTTATATATTATCCACCCTCCTGCAAATGTCCAAAGTTAAATTAATCATCATCGAGGAGATAATCCTGAACAAGAGAAATCCGTTTAATCTGAGCCCAGGAATTAATTTCATTTACTTTTCCTCTTTGTCAGTGAAGTTGAGGCTTTCTCAATTTTGTGAGATGGTAGGAGACTGAAGGAAGCAGAGAAATTGCGACGGGAAACAGGGCACCATTATGTGCACACACAGGCGTGAAACTGCCTTTGATTCTATATTGGATCAAAGGGATCATATTAATTGACTCAAGCACACGATTTTATCCCTTTTAATCTAATTCAATATATTGAAATTTTCGAAATTACAATTGTCTCAAATTGTATAACAAAATGAAAATTCAGAGGCAAACGTGACAGTACAAGTAGAAACTCCTTGGTGGTGAACTGTCTACAATATCACGCCTGGGTACTGGACTGTCAGAATCGAGAACAGTCACAGAGAATTCCCAGTCAGTTCCCTGAAAGTCAAAATTCCAACTGTCAGACTGGTCCTGGTGAAGCAACAGGAAAGCTTGCGAGACAGCAATGTAAATAGCAAGGTAAGTAGTTTCAGCCGAATAGCCTCCAGCTTTACCCCAAACGAAAAATCCGTTATTGGCATGTCTTGGCTGCTGGCAAACTGCAACTAACGGCAACCGCAACAAGTGTATGTTTCCTTCTCTAAACTCAGGGTATGGACGGAGTTTTACCGTATTTCTAACCAGCATACAGAATGTAAAATAAATCTCCACAGGACAGAGCAGAGAGAGCTTCATTGTGTCACCAAATCTGACCGGGTCTCATGAATGCACATTTTAGTGGGAGCGTTTCATAGATTCATAGATTCATAGAACTTTACGGCACAAAAGGATGCCATTCGGCCAATCTAGTCTGTGCCGGCTCTTTGAAAACAGCGATTCAATCCCACTGCCCTGCCCGCTCCCCATAGCCTGATAGACCTGTTCTCCCTAAATAAAGATCTAATTCCTTTTTAAAAGTTGTTATCGAATCAGCCTCCACCACCTTTTCAGGCAATGCATTCCAGATTCGAACAACTCGCTGAGTGAAAAAAACTTCTTCTCAGCTCCCTTCTACTGCGCCTTGAAACTATTTTAAATCTGTGACCACAAGTCACAGATTCACCCACGAGTGGAAATAGTTTTTCTCTATTTGCCCTGTCGAAACCCCTCATGATCTTATAAACCTCTATCATGTCTCCCCTCAATCTTCTCTGCTCCAGAGAGAATAACTCCAGCCTATCTAGCCTCTCCTCATAGCTGAAGTCCATCAATCCTGGCACCATCCTAGTAAATCTTCTATTAACTTTTCCAATGTCTTCACATCCTTTCTGTAGTGTGGTGACCAGAATTGAACACAGTATTCCAGCTGAGGCCTCACCAAAGTCCTATAGAGGTTAGTCAGCACTTCCTGACTTTTTTACTCTATACCCCTATTTATAAAGCCTAGTATCCCATGTGCCTTCTTAACAGCCTTGTCTACCTGTCCTGCCAAATTCAACGAGTCACTAACACAAATCCCCAGGTCTATCTGTTCCTTTACACCATTTAAAATTGTACTATCTAGCCTATATTGCCTCCCTTCATTTCTTCTCCCAAAATGCATCACCTCACACTTCTCTGCATTGAACTTCATCTGCCATGTATCTGCCCACTTTACCAATTTGTCTATATCCTCTTGCAGATAGCTACTATCCTGCTCACTATTTACTATTCTCCCTAACTTAGTGTCATCTGCAAACTTGGAAACTGTACTCCGTACACCCAAGTCCAGATCATTAATTTAGATTACAAACAGTAATGGTCCCAAAACTGATCCCTGTGGCACAGCACTGCTCACCTCCCTCTAGTCTGAAAAACAGCTGCTCACTACAACCCACTGCTGTCTGTCTCGCAGCCAGTTGTGGATCCACGCTGCCACTGTCCCTTTTACGCCGTGGGCCTTTAATTTCCTAATAAGTCTCTCATGTGGCACTTTGTCAAATGCCTTTTGAAAGTCCATGTCGACTACATCAACTGAGCTACCATTATCCACTCTTTCCGTTACCTCATCAAAAAATTCTAGCAGATTTGTAAGACAAGATTTGCCTTTAGCAAATCCATGTTGACTGTCCTTTATTAGCCTATATCTTTCTAAGTGAAGATCTACCTTGTCCCTGATTACGGACTCTAGAAATTTGCAGACTACCGACGATAGACTGACTGGTCTGTAGTTACCAGGCTTGTCCTTCTGCCCGTTTTTATACAAGGGAGTAACATTAGCTATCCTCCAGTCCTCTGGCACGAACCCTGTGTCCAAGGAAGATTGAAAGATCGTGGCCAGAGTCCCTGCTATTTGCTCCCGTGCCTCCCTTAGTAACCTAGGGTGCATCCCATCTGGACCAGGTGACTTATCCACCTTGAGAGACGTCAACCTTTTTAGAACTTCCTCTCTGGTTATAATTATTCTATCCATTTCTCCTACCCCCTCCTCCAATACTATGGCATTGGCTGTATCCTTTTCCTTTGTGAAGACAGAGGCGAATTACTCATTCAGTACATGAGACATGCCCTTTGCCTCCACAATGAGATTTCCTCCTTGGTCCCTATCCTTGACCAACCGTTTACTCTTAATATGTTGGTAAAAAACCTAAGGGTTCCCCTTAATCTTACTCGCTAATTGTTTCTCATGCAGTCTCTTTGCCCCCTCTAACTTCCTTTTTTAGTTCTATCCTACACTTCCTATATTCTGCTTGGTTTCCTTCTGAATTTTGAGCCTGACACTTATCATAAGCCTCTTTTTTCTGGTTTATTTTGGCCCCGATTTCCTTAGTCATCCAGGGAGGTTCGGATGCCTTACATTTCACCTTTGTGGGGATGCATTTGACCTGTGCCTGAACTGTCTCCTCTTTGAGCACTGCCCACTGCTCGTTAGTTGTCTTACCTGCAAATTTTGCTTTCCAATCCACCTTGGCTAGGTCCCACCTCAACTCATTGAAATTAGCCCTTTTCCAGTTGAGTGTCCTCACCTGTGATCGTTCCCTGTCCCTTTCCATAATTATTCTGAATCTAACGATATTGTGGTCACTATTCCCTAGATGCTCACCTACAGAAACCTGTTGAACTTGCCCTACCTCATTTCCCAAAACTAGATCCAGCAATGCTTCTTTCCTCGTTGGACTGGAAACATACTGATCAAGAAAGTTGTCCTGCACACACTTCAGGAATTTTTCGTGCATTCTTCGTTATCGTGTATCTAACCCTGATGTGATAGTTTAGGCAGACACTCTAGACGACTCATTACTATTTGTACTACCCTGATTTGGAAATGTAGAACGACACTGAATGGAGAATATTTACCCATTCTGTATCAGTGCCCTCTGAAGTTTGTTGATCTGTTTCGCGGGAGATTTCCAATTTGGAAAAAATACATAATCGGTTGAAGCTCAATAAACCCAACAGTTCAGGAAGTAATCAAATCTTTTATTTGAGATCATATAATGGATCAAAAAATACAATTATTTCAAATCTCACAAGATACAGTACTCCGATACAGTAAACAAAAACGATATGAGCCGAATTTATTCCAGAATTCGGGTGTAAATTGCACATTCATTTCTCTTGCACTTGTCGGTTCTGTTCTAATTGGAAAAAAAAATACCACCTCTTTGTTATTCTTTGTTTCCAACTGAAGGTTTATTTGAGAAAGATCGGAAGATGCGCTTCCACTTTTAAATTGAGGAAGTCGGAAGCGCGTCACAGTGCAATGGGCAATCCATGGTTTGCGAGTAGGATCTGTGCGTGTGGGTCAGAGGTGGAGGAGCGAACGGGGTGTGGGTATAGGGGAGTGTCTGCGGACTTGGTCGAAGAATAAGGTCTTGTGTTGCGGAGTTTGGGCAGAGATACTGAATGAACGACCGCCATTAGTGCTGGAAATGCAGCGAAAGTGAAGCAAGTCAGTGTTTGATCAGCACAGTGAGCAGACATGGGTTTGTGTGTTGGGAAGGGCAGTGGGGAGCATCCTGAAGAGGCCTTCAAGTGAAAAATGAGAATCTGTCCTCAACTCTGAAATAGAGAACCAGTGAAGCTGGGAAAGGATGAAGGTTCATCGCATTGTGGAGCTTAATGTGAGAGAGGAGACGAGCTGAAGAGGTCTGAGTAATTCGCAGCTTGAAAGTGTGGGCTTGTCGGGCGGTGGGGGTCGGTGCGAAAATTTAGAAAGGGGGGTGGGGCGATTCAAGTGAGGCTGAGCGGCAGAGGTAGAAAAAGAGTGATGCACATACTTTCTTTGTCACAACGTATGGCGTTAACCCATAACTGTCTGTCGCAGGGAAGAGAACTGATCCAGTCTGACATAATCGTTTATTGCTGTCAAACAGCAATTTATAACTAAATACGTGGAAACAGGGAAATAAGTTTGTAATTGTGGAGAGAACAATATTCTGTAGCAAGCATTTCCTCAATGAAATAAACAAAAGCATTGAAATTGATACTGCAACTTATCACGTCTTTGAAAAGTCTCAATTCGCTTCTCGGACTAGGACTCAGTCTGAACTGAATATATATGTTAGCGAAACGCTGTTTAAATTCTCACAGTAATTCAGCGCCCAACTGATGGCGTCCCACAACCGGAGTACTGACTAACCTATAGCTAACACTCTCCACAATTAAATAAGGAGAGATTGCACCTCCAGGAAGGAATCCGCTTTCAATTCCAGGTGATTTCCACTCTTCAGTGTATTTGGATATCTCATCCTCATTCAATATTTTAGCAAAAACAGTTATATCTGTAATTTCATTTAGATGCTGCCAAATGGTAGCCTCTCAAATGTCTAAAGAATGGCGATGTGTTTCTGCGTGGGTGGGACAACAATCTGGCGAAAATAAACACTATTTGAATTGGGATACCAAGCTCCGTGGAGAGTATATGATTTCTACATGACTGATTGTCAACAATGATCATGCAGTAAATCTGCTCAGTGAAGCGTTCACCATTGGTATAAATCTCGCCGCCTGTTTCGCTCTTGAAAATCGTCTTGTTGGTGTGACTTCCTGTCTGTACCAACAGTAGGTACCGTCGGTTCTGTGTGAGGGATGGAAATTCCTATCATAAACAGGATACGTCGCATTTATTATCCGATTCTCGCTGCCTTTGGTGTTTCTGGCAAGTGGTTTAAATAATTGATTCGTTGCACTAATTTGCTGTGAAGTAAATTTGCCAGGCTGATCAAACAGGAATCGCTTGCTCCGAAGTATCAGAAAGTTTTGATTTCAGCCCCATGTTGGAACACTGACCAATAACGTAGGAGCAATAATATCAATTAGAAAATAATAATACGATCTGATTAGTTTTACTAAACGTCAATATGTTCTGGCACATTATAACATAACAAGGGAATATATTTGGTTTTTTGGTCAATCGTGCTCTTGTCTGACTCAATAGTTTGAACTGGAGCCGGCAGCAACATAAATTTGAAGGCGAAATCAGGCCTGTTCATATTTTTGATCACTGAGATTTCTGGCGCATTATGCAGAATTTTTAAATACAGTCAATTCAGTGCATTCTGTGAAATGCATGGATGTAAGGTGGGTGCTGGTGTTGGAGGGTTTTAAATTTCAGGACCACGAGCTTGAATTCGATACTCTGGATGATGGGGAACCAACGGAGTCGGGCAATGATGGGGGAGGAGGGGTCACGAATGTTGGAACGGTATAGGACACGGGCCGCAGTGTCTGGATTATATGCAGGCACTGGAGGGAGGAATTGGGAAGGCTTCAGTGTTTGCTTAGTGGTGCCGGGATGTAATAAATTCACGCCTGAGGGTTTTTAACATCTTTGGGGGTGAGGTTGTGGCGGGGTCCTGCAATGTTTTTGAGATGGGGAAAGGCAGATAGAGTCACTGCTTGAATGTGGGTATGGAAGCAAAATAGGTGGGTTCGCTTGAAGGCAGGCTAAACCAGTCGGCAAAGTTCCTTGATACACAGGCTTGATAATAGTCCCTGACAAAATACACTCAACAATACAATTTGACGGTTCAATCAACGACAGATTGTGGGATAATGCTGTTCGCAATTGGCTGTCTCGATTTACCCTCAAATATACAGTTAACTCACTGTATAATATATTCTGTGAAATGAACGGCTATGAGGTGTCCAGAAGTAATGATAAAGCGAAATATAAAATACAGGAATATTATTATTTTTACAGAAACATAACTTGTAAGATTTATAAACAAATCTGACGCTTCAAAATGTGCACATATAAAACTTAATAGTCCTTAAAATTGAGATAGCGCTGTTCACAGTTTCTAGAAGTCTCAAAGCGCTTCACAGAATGTGCTTCACTGAAATGAGTGTATCTTTTTGGGGTGGAATACGGCATCCAATTGCTCACTGCAGTGTCCCCACATACAGTCGTCGATTGAAAAGAAGAATTTGTATTGTGTTTTGTTGCGGAGAGGGATTATGTTTAGAAATGTGGATTCAGAAAAGATGCCCAAGATCTCTCTCTCTCTCCCGTATCAGGCTTCGAGACCACATCACACCCACCATCGCCCGTCTCTACTGGCTCCCTGTCACCCAGAGGATCGAATTCAACATGCACGTCCTCACTTTGAAGGACATTCACGGTGTTGCCCTTGCCTATCTCTCTGACCTACTGTTGGGTATATTTTGTTTATAGGTCCTTCTCCTAAAACTCATTCATACCCATATACAATAAACATACTCCGAAACCTAAGTTACCCCAAGCGTGTTTAATTGTCTAAGGCTAGACCAGTTTCCAAACACTGGTATAGCGTTAGGGTCGAAGCTTCACCAAGCTAACGACCCAGACATACAGATGCAACATACATTTATTTGCACTATTGTATTGGGCGGGTTACACATAGCCCAATCACAGAGGCTCTGTTTCAAATTGTTCGTGTCCTTTGTCACTATGCAAACCTTCACCATTGTGTGACTTCCTCTATCTTGTGGTTGCATGTTACCCATTGTGTGACTTCCCTTATCTTGTGATTAGGTGCTACCTTGCTCAATATAATATTCACATTTCCTTATAAGGACTTGTTTTACACAGACTTTGTACTAGCACTTTGGCACGTAATAGCACTCAGTTATACAGCATCAGCATTCCTTCACTTAACACATTTATGCACACTTAACATTAATTTAGACTTATCACTATAACCTTAATTTTTCTAACATTCCCTCCTTTGATAATTTTAAATTAGTACATCCATAACTCCATTTCTCTCAGGGTTGATTCGATGACCCTGAGGTCACTTTGTGAATCATCCACATCATAAATGAGTTTACTCATGGATGTCCATATTCACAATCATCCTCACTATCTTTATCTTCTAGATATCCTTTGCTGTCACTGTCTTCACTTTCCTCATCATCCTCCAGTCCATTGTACAGTCCAATAATGAGAAACCTCAACCATGCCATATTTACGACTGTTTCTTCAAGGTGGTGGCGCCTTCTTGCAGTGGCTGAGATGCACCCAGGTATTTCTTTCAGCAATCCTTACGGCCGTTGGTATTGTCAGCAAAACTTGGCACGGTCCTGTCCACTTCGGTTGATGCCAATGTTTCCTTTTAATATCTTTAATCAACACCCAGTCTCCCGGTTGTAGTTGGCATGGCTCGGTATTCTCATTTACTTCCTGGGGGGGCAATACGTTTCTCATCGTCATTTTATTTTTAAACATTTTCTTCATATATTCCGCCAATCCTGCTTCCCGCACTTCATCGCGCTCCCCCAACTGGGGCATACAATATGCCCGACCCAAAACTATTTCGTAGGGAGACAATATTTTACTTCCCGGTGTAATTCGCATACTGGTTAATGCCAGGGGCAAACAAGCCACCCAACCTTTCCCTGTGGTTTCCATAGCCTTTTTTAATTTGTTCGTGAGTGTTCCATTATGTCTCTCAACTACTCCTGCAGATTCCGGGTGATACGCACAATGATTTTTTAACACGATGCCCAATTGGGCTCGCACATTTTGTAATACTTCATTTCTGAATTCTGGTCCATTATCACTGTACAATATTTGTGGAATTCCCCATCTCGGGATAATTTCCTTACACAATATTTTTGCTAGTGTCAATGCATCTACATGTGTAGTTGGAAAAGCCTCTATCCATCCTGAAAATGGACACACCATTACTAGACAATATTTCTTTCCTTCACATTTATTTAAATGAATAAAATCCATCATCCAGTGTGAGAAGGGTTCATTTGCCTGTGGGATTTTACCCGGCTGACATTGTACTTGTCCCTGGGGATTATTCCGCAAACATGTGATACATTGTCTACAAAAATTTTTTAAATAGGTAGTTAGACCAAACTTCGTGTATTGTTGGTCTATCATTGTCCTCATCCCTCCTTTTGAGACATGGCATTTGCCATGACTCAAATCTGCCGCAATAGGAAACAATGATCAAGGCAGTACTGGCAATCCAGTACTTCCAACCCATATCCCTGATACATTCTGTGTGCAACCCATATTTTTCCACGCCCGTTTTTCAAGAGTGCCCGCTTCCAACTGCATGGTTTGTAGTATTGTTTTGTCAATACTAGGGGAAGGATCTAACAATAATATCTCTGGAAACTCAACCTGTTTTGCTGTTTGATCTGCAAACGCATTACCTCGGGATATCGGATCCTTAGAGGAAGTATGGGCAGCACATTTAAGAATTGCAAGCTGTTTAGGGAGTTGTAACGCAGCTATCAAATTCAAAATTAAATCCGCATGAGAAATGGGTTTTCCCGTTGAGGTTATCATTCCTCGATTTCGCCATTGTCCCGCAAACACATGACATGTTGAGTGCGCGTATTGTGAATCAGTATACACATTTACTACCTTCCCCTTACCCAAAATACAGGCTTTTGTAAGTGCAATTAATTCGGCCATTTGTGCCGAATTTCCCGAGGGAAGACAACCTGCTTCCGCTACAGCGTCCGAAGTACACACCGCGTAACTACTCTGTGAGTGCCCCAGTGCATTCTTTTTACATGATCCATCCACAAAGTAAGTGACGTCAGCCCGTGGAAATTCAGTATCTGAAAGATCCACCCTGGCTGCCACTGATTGAGACGTTTTTGTCAGACAATCAAGTGGCATCCCATCTGTAGGTATTGGGAGTAGGGTAGCCGGATTTAATACTGTACACCGTTCAATCGTGAGGTTGGAGCAAGTCAACAGGGTAGCAATACAGGACAATTGTCTAGCCGGTGACAAAAAGGCATGTTTTGTTTGTAACAATAGAATGGACACCGCATGAGGGACGTGCAGCTTTAGAGGTTGGTACAGTACCAGAGGTAATGATGCTCGTACTGCTAATGCTGCCGCCTCTACTGCCTGTAAGCAGCAAGGTAGGCCTCTAGCCACAGGGTCTAACCGATGTGAATAATAAGCCACTGGTCGCATTCGAGTGCCGAAAGGTTGTAGCAAGACGGATGCCATCAAGCCATTTTTTACACATACAGTTTGAGTATATGGTTTCGTGGGGTCAGGGTGAGCCAAAGTTTCTGCCCCGGACAAAATGGTTTTAACCACATCGAATGCTTTTTCTGCGTCAGGATGCAATACCAATCTGTCCTGTGCTTTCATGGGGGTGTCATAAATCAACCCTAATAAGGGTTGAGTTAGCTCCGCATATGAGGAGAACCATGCTCGGCAAAAAATAGTCATTCCTAAGAACGACATCATTTGTTGTTTAATCTCTGGGCGAGCAACCTGCATTATGGCCAGTTTACGGTCATTCAATAGTGATTTCCCATGTTTGGTAATTGCATGTCCTAGATATTTTACTTCTGTCAGACAGAATTGTAATTTACTTCTACTAAACTTATGTTCCCAATCACCAAGGAATTGTAAACAGGCTAACGAATCCTGTTTACATGTTTGTTCACAAGGGGAGCAAATTAATATGTCATCTACATACAATAGAATCTGGCTACCCCCTGGAGGCTCAAATTTCGCTAAATTGCTCTCCATACAATGTGAAAATATGGCTGGAGATTCCACGAATCCCTGAGGGCATCTGGTATATGTATATTTCTTCCCCAGAAAGGTAAACGCAAATCAAAATTGAGAGTCAACATCTACGGGCACTGAAAAAAACGCATTTGCCAAATCTATTACTGTAAACCACTGAGCTTCCGTCCTTAATTCATTGAGTAAGGTGTTGGGATCTGGTACCACAGGCGTTCGGGGAATTACTGCCTTGTTTACTGCCTGTAAATCCTGTACCAGTCTCCAACCTATTGATGGAGCTACCTTTTTTACGGGAAATAAGGGCGTATTACATGGTGAGTCCGGACAGTCTATAATAATGCCCTTTTCCTTCAATTCCTGGATTATCGGTTTAATACCTTCCACAGCTTCTGGTTTCATAGGATACTGTCGTTGGTATGGTCTATGGGTCCCTTTTGGAACAATTTTAACAGGCTCTGTTCCTCTAATTAATCCCACATCTGCCGGACCCTGAGACTATCCCCTTCATAATCCATCTCTAGAAGAACTAGTCCGGGACTCGTTCTTCCTGAGTGCATTCTCCTCACCCGCTCACATTGGTATACCCAATTCACACACTGGGAATAGATTCCGGATCTAGGCGAGTACCATACCCCCGATTCTTCTTTCTCTTTCCAGTCCCCCACCTGAGTACCTCTTTTCACCAAGTCTCCCACTTGTTTCCAAGATTGATTTTGTCCTTTAGCGACTGATACATGGGGAGTACTATTCCCTTGATACACTTGCTTATCTATGGGTTGTAGTATTACCTCTCCTCCCATATTATGAGCGTTCCAATAAATCCTTTGTATGGTCACCCGTGTTGAACTGCCAATTTTTAAATGTTTCTCATACGCTTCTGACTTCCCCCCTTCCGTACAATACCACATGGTGCAGTGTAATTCGTCCGCCTTGCGAAAATCACTATCTCCCATTACTCTACCTTCTGCTAAACTTATCAACTCCTGTCGAAGCTGTCCTGATCCTGCCTTTAATTGCAGGGCATAATAATATTAGGGTTCCCCTCTCTCTTGCACCACAAAATCATCCTCCGGGTCATCTTTATTACATCTATAAGTGAGTTTAACCGCCTCCCATCGTTCATTTCCGACTGGGACCACCCCCAGATTTAGTTTTGTCAATACATCACGCCCCAACAAGTTGACCGGGCAAGTGGCTGAAACAATTACCTGAGCTTCTACTGATTCCCTATCCATATAACAAAATGTCAGTGGTTGTGTTACACATTGCGTTTCAAATTCTCCCGTTGCTGATCGAATGGTAATTTCCTCTGGACTATTTTTATAAGAAAATGTGGCATCTTGTTTAGTAATTACCGTCCTACACGCTCCTGAATCACACAAAAATGATATGGGTACTTCATTTACCTTAAGTCTTAACCACGCGCTTCCCGGGGATTGCATCAAGGCAAATATACGCTCGATTTCCCCTTCATCCTCGTATCATTCATCCTTAGGATTTGGGGCCTTATATCTATCGGGACAATTTCGTGCCCAGTGACCCATTTTTCCGCAAACATAACATTCTCCCCCATTACCATCCCTAGGTTTTCCTTTCTTTTCCCCTGTATTATTTTGCCATGGTTTCTTCCTCATTTCCTGGGTAACAAACCCTTCCCCTTGCTTATTATGGCTCTTTTCTTCCCTTATCGTCTTTTCAAAGTGGAGTGCGTGATCCAACACTTGTTGAAGTGGTCCCGTACTCCAAGTAATTAAATGTTGTTTTACCAATTTTGCTATCTGTGGGAATGCTCCCGACAGGAAAGCATTTTTTATTTGTTGGGCCCATACTCCAGTATCATTATGGGGCTGAGGTGGTTCAATCCTGCTATTCGCATTGAAAACCTTCCTCAATCTTGTATAGTATTGCATACATGTTTCATCTCGATTTTGTACGCAGTCTGTTATTGCTGAATAGTCACATCGAGCTCTATAGAATCCCGCTATTCTATCCATTAAACGATCCAAGGGTCCCCAGTATTCATTCTGGGGACGATGGGCCGGCACCGGTGGCACCGCATAGGGTCTGGGTATTCCCTCATCATTTACTGCTGTCCAGTCCCCTCCCACCTGACACCATTCCTGCCGCAAAATCTCTCGTAAACATTGCTCAATCTCTAGACTATTCAAACGATAACTCGGTATAGCTTGATGCATAAAGTCCCGGAATTCGTTTCCCCCCTGATTAGGGTGGGGACAGGCCGCCATGGCACGTTTTACATCCTCCATATTCCATGCCCGGTAAACATACTGAATATCCCCCTGCCCATTCGCCACTTGTATCATGGGGAAAAGCCTCGAATTCCCTCCTTCTTTGCCAAACTCTTGTGTTGGGGCTGGTTGACCCCTATCGAATTTGGGAGACAATTTTACAAAAGGTATTCCATTTCTTTGTCTCAGACTATAATCATGAGTCGGGGGTGCCGTAGCCCCAATCACCGGTGGTTGATAAGGGGGGGGAACCGGCGGTCTATTTACGGTAGTTTCTAAATCTTCCTTTTCTGTATATGCCGCTATTTGGGTCTTATTCTCCTCTTCTCTTTCCCCCCGTTCTTTATTCTGGCTGACCCTCAAATGCCATATTTGGGCTTCTGCATAGTGATACTTTTTAAATTTTTTAGGATCAGTTTTACATTTAATTTCCAATTTATTCAACAATTCTTTAGTACTTTCAGGTTTTAATCGCCCATCAAATCCGAATTTTCTCTTCCACATATTTTCCCATTCTCCGCTTCCCTGTACCGCCTTATTCATAGCCTTTGCATTTTTACTCAGAGTCTCTTGGGGTTTTTTCTTACAATACTTACAACAGCAACAACCCCCTTTACTCCCCACACATCCCATTTTCAATGATCTCGTCACTTACCCTTCCTAGGTGAGTTAGTTTTCTGACCTCCCCGTACCGTCTCTTGGATCCTGCTCGATCCCCGGTGTCGGTTGTCTCAGACCTGACTATACTCACCCCTAGGCGTAAGATGTTGAGATCCCGGACGAGCCCCCAATGTTGGGTATATTTTGTTTATAGGTACTTCTCCTAAAACTCATTCATACCCATATACAATAAACATACTCCGAAACCTAAGTTACCCCAAGCGTGTTTAATTGTCTAAGGCTAGACCAGTTTCCAAACACTGGTATAGCGTTAGGGTCGAAGCTTCACCAAGCTAACGACCCAGACATACAGATGCAACATACATTTATTTGCACTATTGTATTGGGCGGGTTACACATAGCCCAATCACAGAGGCTCTGTTTCAAATTGTTCGTGTCCTTTGTCACTATGCAAACCTTCACCATTGTGTGATTTCCTCTATCTTGTGGTTGCATGTTACCCATTGTGTGACTTCCCTTATCTTGTGATTAGGTGCTAACTTGCTCAATGTAATATTCACATTTCCTTATAAGGACTTGTTTTACACAGACTTTGTACTAGCACTTTGGCACGTACTAGCACTCAGTTATACAGCATCAGCATTCCTTCACTTAACACATTTATGCACACTTAACATTAATTTAGACTTATCACTATAACCTTAATTTTTCTAACACCTACTGTCTCCCTATCAGCCTGCCCGCAGTGGTCCATCGCCCTAAACGCCCAACAATCGGCAGGCGGCCTTTCAGCCTCTCTGCTCTCACACTTTGGAACCCCATCCTGCAGCCCCTCCAGTTCGCTTCCTCCCTTTCCTTCATCGAGGCAGGTCTCAAAAACTTCCTCTTCGACCGCGTATTCGGCTTCCCCAATAACTCGTGCCCCTCTCCCTCCCCACCCCCCTACCCGAACCGCACCCTCCCCCTCCCCACACCCCTACCCACCCACGCTCGGATCCTGACCGGACTGTTCTGCGATTTGAGACGTCCTCCCGATGTGACGAGAATAAGTGTAATTTATTTGTTGTTGTTTGCATGCGTTTTTATCTCACTGTATCTCTTTTTGTGACTTTCTTCTAACTCTTCACCCCAACCCCCCAATACTCCCTCTATCTCTCCGCATGTGCGTATCTCGCTCTTTTTCTCTTTATATCGGTGTGGAGCTCTCTGTGTTTCCATGTATCTCTGCAACTCACTCTCTCTATGTACTTATGTCTGGCGGCTTGTAACTGTATATTTGTGTCTGTGTTTATATTTATAAATCGGTTTCCCTGCCTGTGTATCTAGGAGCGGCAGATTTTCAGTTTCCGGTTTCAAAACCATCAAGTTAGTATTCTATGTTGGAGAGACAAGCGTCCCCTGTGCCAGGTTTATAATTATTGCTTTAGGTTGATAGGCACTGTATTCAATGCAGCAGTAGATTAAGGAAATGCAATTTTTTGTAGTATTGTGATGTGCATTTCTCAATATCTCTCTCTCTGTAGCTAAACTGTTGTCGATTGTGATCCTGTCTCGAGGATGGTGTGGTCTGTCCAAATGTGTCACTCACTATCTGGTGGCCATGGCAACAGCAGATCTGATGGTGATTATCATATCCGTGATTTTCTATCGATTTATTCCTGTTTATTTTTCTTACCCTATACAATTGGACTTGTTGCAGTCCAATTGTATAGGGTAAGAAATATATAACAATAAAATTTCGCACCGTGGTTTGAATTCGAACACTGGACTCAAAGTACAGAGTGCTTACCGTTACAACATGGAACCGTTCCACTTGTTTTCAATCAAGACTGCATTTGTATTGGTTATATTTTCATACTTTCAACTCCACCTCCCCGTCTTCAGTCACAAAAATAATCACTTCCATGAAATCCACCACGTGTTCACTGGACCCCATCCCCACCCCCCTCCTCCACACCCAACTCCATCTCCTGGCCCCGCTCATCTCAGTCACCATCAACCTTTCCCTCTCCTCAGGCACCGTTCCTACTTCCCTTAAAACAGCCATCATCACCCCAGTCCTGAAAAAACCTTCCCTTGATACGTCGCAGCCATCAAGTTACCGACCCATTTCTAACCTCCCGTTTTTATCTAACGTCCTTGAAGGAATGGTTGCCTCCCAGCTCCGCTCTTTCCTCTCAATCCACTCACTCCTTGAACCCCTCCAATCAGGTTTCCGCCCTGCTCACAGCACAGAAACTGCCCTGGTTAAGGTTACAAATGACATCCTAACCGCCTGTGACCAGGGCTCCCTCTGCCTCCTCGTCCACCTTGACCTGTCTGCTGCGTTCGACACAGTCGATCACACCATCCTCCTTCAACGTCTTTCCTCCCACCTCAACCTTCAAGGCACAGTCCTTGACTGGTTCCATTCTTACCTGACCCACCGCCTACATTTTGTTTCTTCCAGCGGTTTCCCCTCTAACCCCCGCACAGTTACTCACGGCGTCCCTCAAGGCTCTGTCCTCGGTCCCCTTCTTTTCACCATTTACACGCTCCCCTTGGGCGACGTCATCTGCAGACATGGGGTAAATTTCCACATGTATGCGGATGACACCCAGTTGTACCTTTCTACCTCATCCCTCAACCCCCAGACGATCGCTGTTCTGACATCATGTCTGTCCGACATCGAATCGTGGACGAGGGACAACTTTTTGCAATTGAACGTGAGTAAGACCGAGGCCCTCCTGATTGGCTCAAGCCAGCGCCTCCGCACATCGGGCGCTGCCAGCCTCAACATCCAAGGCTGTACTCTCCACCTCACAAAGCCAATCAGGAACCTCGGCATCATGTTCGATCAAAAACTTTCCTTCCTCCCCCACATCCGCGCCTTGACCGGTACCGCCTATTTCCATGTGCGCAACATTGCCAGGCTCCGCAACTATCTTACCCACCGCGCTGCCGAAACACTTGTGCATGCATACATCACCTCACGGCTGGATTACGGAAACTCTCTCCTCGTCGGCCTCCCCAGTTCCTCCATTCACAGGCTGCAGGTCATCCAAAACTCTGCAGTCCATGTACTATCCCGCACCCGCCTCCGTGACCACATAACCCCCACCCTCGCCCGTCTCCACTGGCTCCCCATCCTCCAGAGGATCGAGTTCCAGATCCTTGTCCTCACCTACAATGCCTTACACGGCCTTGCCCCGCCCTAGTTATCCGATCTACATTCCCCCTACAAGCCCACCCGGACACTCCGTTGAACAGTACTTGCCCTGCTCCAAGCCCCCCGCCCGACCCGCCCCGCCATCGGAGGCCGGGCCTTCAGTTTCTCCGCTCCCACCCTATGAAATGCCATCCCTCATCCCTCCGTTTCGTTTCTTCCCTTTCCTCTTTCAAGGTCGGTTTGAAGGCTTTCCTCTTCGATCGTGCCTTTTGTTCCACCCCGAACTCTTCTACCTCCCTTTCGTGTTGCACCCCTTCCCAAACACTCCCTTATCAGCTCGGGTCATACGCCTCCTGTGCAGCGCCCTGGGACGTCCTCCCGACGTGAAAGGCACTCTATAAATGTATTTTGTTGTTGTTGTTCAATTCCCCGACGGGGAGATAATTTTAGTCCCTATATTCGTTACCAAATTAATGCATATTGTTATTAGATATTGTATTGTAATTTTGTCACGACTTTTTGGTTGCCTATGCTGTCGAAATAGTTGCATGAATTAATCAATACAAACAATAAAACAAGGAATCTCGAATCGAACGATTATTGCTTTTGTAAAGTTTTTTTTGTAACATATATGTTGACTTACATTTCTGTTTCCACTGATTTGCTCCAATCAAGAATGTGGCGATATATTCGAAAGAGGATTTATTTCTAGCATTTTCGTGGGGATACAAAGTTAGTGCTTTTATTTTTGAATAGCATTATCAATATTACTTCGTATAACATTGATTGAGCTTGACAGAGTTAAGCTTTGCCTTTCATTGTTTACCACTAGCGACACGGACCCGGTTATTGTTTGTTTGGCGGATTACGGTTGTGGATCATAGTTGAAACTACTAAAACTAAAATAAATCATAATAATTTGGTGACTTGATCCATGACTGTTTGTGGAGGCAATACTTTATACAGTTGTCTATTGCTATTCGGCGAAAAGATATACCGTCAGTTTAGTATAAAAGGGTATTGTGAAGCAGCTTGAACCATCTGAAACACGGGATTTATATAAAAGCAAGGGTTATTGTTTTTATTTTGGCTGAGCGACTTTTCATTGCGCAGTAATTAAAATTATGTCCAATACAGGGATCGAACCCGCGACCTTGGCGTTATTAGCACAACGCTCCAACTAACTGAGATCACCGGCCTGGCTTCCTTTGTGATTTACAGGAAACTCTGGTTGCTGATATACACTATGCAACCCCATGACTGTCACATATCGATGTATTTAATGTACAAACTAGAGTTACCTTAATGAAGTATATAACCAAACATTGGTCTGCTCGCAACTTATCTTGGAGGCAGCGACATAATCTGCAGGACACTCGCTTGCTGAGGAGATTGTTCATTGTCAGCAGTTCTGCTCAAATATTCTAACAAGACCGATTGACAGGGTAGGGTTTCGGAGCTCCTGTTGCTTAGTGGTTATACCACTTGTATTGCAAGCTCGGGAGACCCAGCTGGGGAGAACTGTGTTCGAATCCATGCAGGTCAGGGCGAAATCTTGGGCAGGTTTCCATCCCCCATACGCCTAATAATAATCCGTCCAAAGAAAAAAGACACTAACATTGGTCATTTCTATCCACTGTGTGTGGGACACTGCTGCGCGCAATTCTCCCACAAATATATAGTCAAATCACTTGAGAGTATGTTGTGTGAAGAGCTTTGGGACGTCCTAAGATGTGAACAGTGCTATAGCAAAAGCAAGGATTATATCATTATATGGATATGGATAGCATCATACGTCTATAATCACTTTGTTTGTAATGCTGGACTCGATATCAAATCAAACACCTCTGTATGAATTTCTTCACAGTTTTAATGCGATGCAATATTGACGTGCCTCTTCCACAACAAAAGTAGTCAATTAGAAATATACAGGGCGTTCACCTGTCATTTAGCCGACTTTGCAGTATCAATAGACATAGTAGTTATTTCTTATTTTCATCACATCGACATGCTTGTACTTTAAATAGCAAAAAGTCAATTTGTTTTGCAAACCATTCACGCTGTGTATTTGGTGTGTTTACGGATAATCAACATATTAAAGTTATTTGTTAACCAAAATGGCGAAGCTATTCAAATTCTAGTTTGCTTATCTTAGAACAGCGATAATATCTCCTTTGCAACTAGCAATTAAACAAAGACTGAAATACAAAGTTAGTTTGGAATCTAGTCGCGATAAATGAGAGGGAATGGACAAGAGCATTTTATCCTGCTGCACATGCACATGCACAAGGTCGCTATACAACTTGATCTGCTTGACTGCACTAAATTAGCTGGTATGAACGCCTGAATCAAAGTAGTTCAATGCTTCCAAAAAAAAATCAGCTATGATTTCCTGTGGCCTCTGACTGCTAACTTCGGTGTTTGTTGTAAATTTCCTGTCACCGTAACAAAGCAAAGCCAAAATGAGATTTTAAAACATCAGTGAAATTGAAGACAGAGATCCAGGAATTGAATTGTACAAATCATCCCTGAATTGGTTGAAACCTCACACATTTATCTTGGGAGGACAGTGTGGGGAGGGGATCGTTTGGTGAAGATTTCGACCATTGTCAGACTGAGTTACAGGCCCCACCTGTTAATTGGTGAAGGTGGACACATACCAGGACTTTAACAAGAGTCAGAGAATTCTGACCTCAATCCACAAAATGACAGGGAGCGGAAAGCTTGGCCTCATATTGCAGCAGAGTTTGACTATGGGCTTCACAGCCTGTACCACAAAACAATTCAAATTCAACGATTTACTTGAACTATTTTGCATATCAACTTTAAGGGATATTTAGCTATTTTTATCAATTCCTCTCTAAACTTAGCCTGGGTCACAGCATAAACGCTCGTATTAGTGCAGCAACTGAGAAGTGAACTCATGTATCCTATTTCATACAGAACATAAACTGGATCATTGTGGCCCGAATACGCAAATTGTTTTGTTATTTGTTCATATAAGTAATATATAATGTACGTCATCCATAAAAGTATAAAACTCCCGGATATAGCGAAGAGAATAACGTTGGATTTTCTCCTGTTTCCAATCTCTGGATCATCCTTAATTTCAGTGTTGTTTGCGAGCAGACTCTTACGGACTGTGTTTGCTGCCAATATATGTCGAGTGATCAGAATGTTGAACAACAAAATCAGAACGAAGGAAACACAAGGGGTTAGCAAGATGAAAAACCAGGAATAAACTTCCCACGCCTTTGAATCATAAAAACTTTCCTTTATCTTACAGAACCTTGGTAAATTATTAATTACATCCCAAGGCTCATAAGTAAAATACCAGGGAATGTTTCTGAAGCAGCTCAGAGAACAAACTGTTCCTATCACCACAGCCGCTGTTCTCTCAGAGCAATATTTAATTTTTAGCTTCTGAGAGCAAATGGCTACAAAGCGGTCAAAGGTGAATGCCACTGTGAGCCACACAGAGCAGTCTGCGGCTACACAAAGCAGACAAATTATGAGTGAGCACACTGGTGTCAGGTCCAGGAAACAAACTGGGTAATGAACATCATTCAGTCGATTAAATATTACGTCGCTGATAATAACCAGTAGATCGGCCGATGACATGGAAACCAGGTAGCGAGTGATGCATCTGGAGAGACCACATTTTCCCCGGGAAAGGATCACAATCGCAATTATGTTGACTGTATAGAAAGAAGTAAGGTGCATGTCATTTACTTTCAGTTTTTCTCAAAAGTTTGAAATTAACACATAGGTACGGTTAGTTTAAAAAATACCAAAATATTGTAAATCTTTTATTAACCCATTTTCTATGCTGTGATGAACAGTTCCGTCTTTCTAAATACATCATCGCTCATTGCTTGGATACATGATCTATAAAATAATATTGACCGATATTACTGATTTATCGTCTCATGTGGAAATATAATAGCCGGTTACTATTCCTTTCAACCGAATGTGTTATAGCAGAGATTGACTTCAACTGGTATTGATGTTGATTCAGTGATCGTTATTGCCCGGCTTGGGGTCTGAAAGTATGTTTTTTAAAAAATATATATTGATGAGATCTATGGAAGTGAAATGCAGTGCAGCAACAATTCGCTACATTGATACACAGACAGCGCAGTCCCCAAAGTCAAACGTTTTTTTCCCCACAGAACATGCATCAGACAATTGCAATATGTTCTACTGCTCTTTGATTTTTCACGTGTATTCAATTGAGATTCATTTTCACGTATTTAATTAATTCTTCTCTTATTTTTCCTTGTTCTTTTCTGATAAAGATACATTAATAAAAAAACAGGAAAAGTTGGATAGTATTTAAGACTGGATCGAATAAAATGAAACGCATTCTCTTTCATGCCCACCAATGTTCCGATTAATTAAATTATTAATCTCCAGCAAATAACTAAAACATAACAATGCACACACATCATTATGTACCATTTATCTCTGGAGCTACATAGATGTATTGATCACTGGTATAGACGTTTCGACAGGTTAA
Source organism: Hydrolagus colliei (assembly GCA_035084275.1). Taxonomy (NCBI): domain Eukaryota; kingdom Metazoa; phylum Chordata; class Chondrichthyes; order Chimaeriformes; family Chimaeridae; genus Hydrolagus; species Hydrolagus colliei. Next base: position 48,206 of record JAYJKW010000290.1, on the reverse strand, counting down.
GCAATAAGGCCGAAGAGCTATAAGGCAGCACAACTTGGATGATGTATATTTCTATAATTCTATGAAAATTTCATATAAAATATTAACCAACCAAGGAAAATAAATTCTAACAAGTTGTACAATTGTTGTATTAATTAACGTTACTCATAGTTCAGAGTACAACATATATATTATTGGCTTACAATCCACTTGTATATCAATTCTGACTTGTATTTAAGAAGTTTACCAAATATCTAAGATTTCACCATGTTACGCATGACCAGAAATCCCAACGAAAATTGAATGAATTTAAAATCTAGTATAATATATCATATAAAACCATGACAAAAACTCGAATATAATCAAGGTATCTTTTTCGACATGTTGAATGGATTGATTTTCCATTTACTGATATTGTGAAGACATACCAGGAACACCAATAATAGCCAGGAGAGGATAATAAATATACATTATCTGGAATATTGTTTCTGATTGATACGCATTGTCTGAAACGCTGTGATATCTCTTCATGGTGTACAATAGGAGTGACGGAGACGAAGTGTTCATATACAATTTTATTTATACGAGATGTGAGTCTCAGCAGCCACAATTCCTGGCATGTAACCCGTAACTACCACACATGTATTACTTCCTGTTATTTGAACACAATGTCCTTGGGAATGAGGATTGAGATGGATCCCAGAGGAGCTGTTTTGTAATGGAATAACATGATTAATTCAATCTTCTGTTGTGATCTTGGTCACGTTCCTCGTCAGCCCAACGTTCTTGCTGAAGCGTTCTGCAGGATACTGATAATAACAGACCAGTGACCGTGGCTCGTCGTCGTGAATTTGGAAGAGGAGAGCAGTGTAGGGATAAACAAATTACATAGGACATTCTTAAACCAAACAGCAGGAAAAAAAATATGTGCAGAAGGTAAATTCATTAGCAAGCTTTGGGGTTGATTTTTTTTTGCAATACATATTGAAGGAAATGTCTGGCAAGCTTCCTGCTGTTTTCTACACGGGACACGTGACAGTTTTTAATTGACATATTCTTTGTCTCATTCTACATAAAAGTTATGATTATATTTTTCTATTTCTAAAATAACAATGATAATAAATATAATAATCCCACCACTTGACATATTGCTTTATCCAGACGGTTGCAAGCACTTCAACAAATGAACTGTAAATTCGATCGACTGTGTACTTTGTTGGTGAAATCGCAGAAACCAATTTTTCCCAGCAGTGTTCCAATATATTGCGTGAAGTTCTGATTCCAGATTCAAAAATACTAAATTGGATTTATTGGCTGAAAATGTGTCAAACCTGCAAATTGTTCACTGCCATTTTTTTTCCAGTGTGCCTGGTCGTTAGCATTGGATGCATTCGCTGCTTACTTTGATTCCAGAATGGAATCATTGGTTTGCATGGACGCACAAATCCGCTGTCATTGGTCAAATTATTTAGATTCAGCAGAGCTTCTGTTCAATTAATAATTTACATTAAAATTAGAAATTCCACAACACAGGAAAACAATAGAACATCGTGATTGTTTCACTATTTCTGTTGCTTTGATTATGAACACTTCAATGCAACATCCAAGCATATCACTGTGATGTCTCAAAGTGCTTCACAGTCTGTAATACAGAATTTCCGAGATATCTGTATATGATACATTATTGAATGTATATGACATAAAATATTTACAATTAAAACAAATATAATATATACGTATGCAATATGGATATCTAACCAAGTCGCAGAGACACATATTGTATATATTTTCAAGTGAATACAAAATTTGTAATGTTATTGACCTGAATTTGATGCTTCAAATTTTTTTCCATCTATCCTATTTTTTTGAGAGTGGGAAAGGGGGAAGAGTTGGTGGGGCAGCCGAAAGCGCGTTCCAAGTGGAAGTTCTTCAGACCGGCCCTGAAGGAGGAAGGGCAGGAGGCCAGGCGGAGGGGATGCGGGATGCAGTTCCATAGTTTGGAAGCAGAGAGGCTGAAAGCCAGGCCGCCGATGGTTGGGTGTTGGACGCGGATTGCGAGTATTTGATCACCGACTGAGCTGGGCGGGCCCTTAAATTTTCTATTGTACAGGTTCTGTTACTGACAAAGATGCGAATGAACTCCATGTAATGAGAAAGTTTGATTGGAAATGCCTCGTTTGGTCTTTAGTGAAGTGTTGTACGAATAAGTGTTACGCAAATATATTGTGCTATTCCTGTTTCTTTTCCTTCACCGTTATTTTGTCTTCACTGATTTCAGTAAAGTCTTTACGCATGAAAGGTCCCTGTTGTTCAGTTGATTCTTAAAATTAATTCTCTATCGACCACTGCTTCAGTCCACAACACCTATTCATTAAAACATAAATTCAATGTTCTTTAAATGCTACTGCTGTTAACCTTTTTGAGACCTCTGCTCAACGTCAAAATAGCTGGCCAAAATTTCTTTGTTACAATTTTTGTCCTTGCAACAACAAGCACGAATTATTAACACAATCGTCATGCGATGTATATCGCTCTGTGTGCTTGTTAAGAGACGACATATCGAACCAGTAATCTTCTGATTGGTTTGAAACTCTTTGAAATCAGATGTCTTATGCATTCGGCCACATGGATCACGTTATGTACTGAACTATGAGTATTATCTCAAGTACTATTTCCAGTTATGTTGTACATATTAATTGGTCATCTAGTTATGTTCAACGTTCAAGTGAATACAAATCTAGAAGAAACTCTGAGCATTGGGAAATTGCATTTGTAGCGCCATTGCGTTCATTACATTGTCTAATGACTAGCAGTTATATCACACCAGCCAAGTAGATCTCTGTCAATCTCAGGGACTTGTAAGAATATTAGTTCACAGAAAATGTATCATAGAGGAGAAAGTCAGGATTTTTTCCCCAGTATCAGTCAGTGTCCTATGTAATGAGTGCAATGTGAATACATGTTGCTATGATCAGCAATTATGAATCCCAGGTTCCAAACTGCATCACCAATTTAAACATTTAATTTTATTCATTGGGACACTCGTCAATTTTTTCTATCAATATCCTTCGGCGCATCTGTTCTGATCTCTTCATGGCTTTGACACACCTCATCACCCCCTTTCATGGCATCAAACTGCTTTTTACTTCAGTTTCATTACCTGGACTATACCGTCTTTCTGGCAGTCTGTTTAAGTCATTGGCTATTCTGTGCATAATTATAAACACTCCGGAAACTGTCTGATTACACGTTAAATTAGAGGTAATTTGGTTTACTCTCTGTCGGCATCCTGAAATACATATCTGGTTATAATATATCAATTCGGTTAAACATTTCATGAAACTCCATGGATCCCGCTTTCAGGTATTGTTTTATCTCAATTCAAAATACATTCTTTAATATTACATAAACAATTGAAAATACATTATCTGCTAATTACTCATTACTCACACTCCAAAGTCCAGGGCTCAAGCTTGATGCCATCCCCTTCAACAGGTCCAGCATTTGGCACACCAACTTCCTCCCAATGTCCAGTATTTTATACCTTATTGAAGGTGCCTTCTGTCCAAATCACTGTATAGCAAGATAGCAGCAATCTACGTCCACAAATATTCAGTGAGCGCTCTTTATTGTATATTCTTTGTCGATCTTGAGTTTCCTGATTTGTTTGCAATTTATTTTCACGTAACATGCTGTTGGTTTTGAAAATATATTTTGTCTCATTTACTATTTTAATAATTGTTGTCTGAGATGCAGGTGTATTGTGTTGGTCATACATTTATGATGCATTCTATAATGTTATGTTATCGAATCCTATAGCTGCGTGGTTAGAGCAAACGCCCAATAGAGTGACCTGGATTCGATTCCCGGCAAGATACAAGAACAAAAATTCAGTCAGATCCACAATGAAGTGGACATTGCGAACGATTTTCTGTGAAGATGAAGAGGTGCAAGACAACAGGAGCCGTCATTACACTACCAGAATGCCGGGATGCTTACCCGCTGGTATTGGGGCAAATAAAACTGGTTCCCAATTAATTCGAAAATTGTGAACATTTCCGCACATTTTTAAAATATTAACGTGATGGTGTCAAATGATAAAGCTGGACAAAATCGATTTACCCTAAAGGAGGGACATAATTTTACGAGACTGAAAACGATGGGAGTTGTAAGAATTTGATTGGAATTTTACAGGAAAGGCGGCAGTGTTTGGAACAAACAATGTATCAACAACTTGTATTTGCAGCAAACGTCGCTTCCCCCAATATGCCCAGACGTTACTGGCTCCATATCCCAGATAGGATCGACTTCGAGATCCTCACACCTCTTTTGAAAACCCTCCACTCCTCTGTGCCTCCCTACCTCTCTGACCTCCTCTCTCCACAACCCAGTACCCGTTGCCTTCTCCCTACCGGGTCTGGCCACCTGCGTGTCCCCCGAATCCTCTGCTCCTGCGTTGGCGGCCAATAAGCCCAAATGCTCTTGAACTCCCTTCCTCACTCACTTCACCTCGCCCACTCTCTTCCCCAATTCAGGTCCCAGCTCAAGACCTTTATCTTCGACTTCACATTTGGTCATCTTTCTACCCCCTGCCCCTTGCTCGATCCCGGGATCCGTGAATCTGAAGCGCTCTGAGACGCCGTCCGGCGTGGAGTGAGAGCGCTATATAAATCAAAGTTGTTGTTGCTGTTGTTTTGCAGCACTCATGGAAATTGCATCATTTATAGAACGCACAAACTGATTTGAACTTCAGAAACGCGGGCTATAGAAGTGGAATGGACTGCCATTTTCTAATGATATGCTAAGGATAAATGCACGACAGCGTCCAAACAAATTTACTTTCAGATAACCTGAACCCTCCTTAGGTTGCCTACAAAATAAAATCTCCACACCTGCCGATTCACAAGGTCACTGATGGGCAGAGAATCTAAGAGCATGAATTTTGACTAAATCTCTATGCTCGTATGAGAAAACAAAATTCTACACGTGGAACTCTGCTGTTCTTAGAATGCAAATGTAATGAAAATAATCATTGCTTGATATCACGCTTTTCGGGTCTTCCAGATGAAAACAAAACGCTTCATAGATCACACTGTTGAATGAATTAACTGTATATTTGTGGGCAAAGCGTGGCAGAAAATTGTGCACAATAATTTCTGATAAACAGACCAGCATTGAAGTGACCAATTCTGTCATCATTTTTGTTTCTTGGGTGATAATCATCGCGCTTGTTGACAATGAAAATTACCCGATTAGTTACCCATTCGGGAATCGATTTTAAGATAATTGATCTAACCACATTCATAAATGACAACTCTGCGTTTGGATGCATTTATGTTAAAAAAATAAAATTTTACTTCCAAGGGTTAAACGACGATCGTGTGCAGGAGATAAAAACAAATTTCTGGATGCCTATCAAAGCTCCGCCCATATTATACAATAAATTCACTTTAGGGTATAATCTGTGAAGTGCCTTAAGGTATCTCGAAGATGTGTTGAGGCGTTTTATCAAATGCAAGGATTATTAATACTATCACTCATTTTTACTTCTTTAGCAATTCCAAAAGTAGATTTAAACTTCAATTTGTTCATATGTCATATAACCTTTTGTGCTTAAATGGTAATCTCACGACAGTGCATGTAAACTGAAGGCATGCAAACCTATGCGTCACAGAGACGGGTTGGCCGAGTGGTTAATGCGATGGACTGCTAATCCATTGTGCGCTGCACGCGTGGGTTCGAATCCCAGTCCCGTCGCTTTGGATACTCTGAATTATAAGTTGATTTGCAGCACTCGAGTTAATTTGTTCCTTAGAATTAGTGTCAAATCCATCATCGTGCATGAAATCAAACAATTATGCTTATTTTAGAAAGCTGGATCAATTTGCCAGGTCTTATCTTATAATGAAATCCACTACTCCCTTCGATGATAAACACACATTAGTTACAAATAAACCTTATCAATACGATGACGTACACAGCGAATAAGTGTACCTACATGTGAATTCAGACTGATTGATTATTTATATATTTTTAAATGAACAAGATAATGATATTTCGAACAGATTTTTCATGAAATTGATGGAGTTTTAAACCAGGAGATTTGAGCATAGTTGAGGGCTTTGTGGAAGAGAGAGTGGTGTGAGAGGAGAAGGAGATGGGGAAATGGTCCGAGATGGCCTCGTTCACGATGCTGACGCCGCAGATGTCCAGGCTGTGGGTGAGGACACGGTCGAGTGCTTTCCAGCAGAAGGGTGTAGACAGAAGTCTCTGTGGCGCAATTGGTTAGCGCGTTCGGCTGTTAACTGAAAGGTTGGTGGTTCAAACCCACCCAGGGACGATACTAATGCAGAATAGATCTATACTTCTTCATTTATTTGCTTACATTTCATAGAATGTCGTGAGCTACTCAGTGTTGGGGGGTTTTCTTGCTGTTTGCTTCAGTGCCAATTTTCTAGGAATTGTAACTGATCTATTCAATTTGCTATTCGATACACAAATTGGATGATACTTTGGAATTGCTCTGATCTGCAGGACGGCTTCGCCCAGGACATTTTCAACTAATTTTATTGCAGTTACCGTCTAAAGATTCATCCAGGATTATCTCATAGATAATCAGTTGCATGAACACTCGCGATCGGCAACATTAGTTACACTCTGGATCTTCTCAACTGAATCAATTAACAATCGAAGCCGTCGAGATCCTGAAAGCCTTGAGCTCACCATCCATTTAAGTTGGAAGTTGAGGTAGATTCGATTCAAGCAGAATTCACGAAGCCACTCCTCTCTCAATGATCCATTGTGTAAATGATTCGTGTAAAGCTGTTGCTGCTTATAGTAGCTATGGGATAATAATTGATCCCAAGTTTTCAAATCATATTTTTTGCAATTAAAGCCAGTCATCCCAATTGTTCAACTTGTTAAGTTGTGAACGATACTGCGCTATTGGTTAAGAGAAAGTACACCCATAACAGCAGCAGATGACATGTTAATTTCTGTAATTTGATAGTGCATAGTCTCTTATGCATTTCAGAAAATGTCCTGTATGTGGAGCCAAGTGCACAGCGGTGATCGTATAGTGATTAGTACTCTGTGTTGTGGCCGCAGCAACCTCGGTTCGAATCCGAGTCACTGCAAACACCATCCTTTTCCGTTTTGATATATTCTTGAATTGTTTCAATGCAATCTCAATGCACAAAGAATATGAAATTTTCAGCAGCTTGCACTTAAACAAAGTCAATTATATAGATCTAATCGCTGGTTATAGTATAACATAAATTCTACTTACTGTGTCTCTGGGTGAACAAACCTGCTATCACATGGAGTTTAACAGACGAACTACAATAAAACATTCTTGTTGTCAGCTGGATATTAGAACCCCATCATCATGCTTATATCATGACTGTGAATTCCGTGCTGCCTACAGTTTGGAATTCCTGCATTTGCAATGGACTGAATATGGTTTACTCGGGGATCAGCTTCTGTTTAATTGACTCCAGACAGAACCAGAGAGTGGGAAACTGCCGGCCTTTAACAAGCGAAAAACAAAACGCTGAGAGTCGAAAAGACTCTGTATCATTAATTGATTGCGTTTCTGCTGATCTTGGTGCCAGAATACACAAGTTAAAGTCGAAATAATTTCGCGGCTGTTTGTTTGGAGGAATTGGTTTGGAGTTTTACCAGAAATACACTGCCTCATCTGCCAGTGAAGCAGAATATCACCGGAGGGTCTGGGGGTCGTCTCGGTGATGTGTTAACACATTATGTGATCAAAACATAGATTCATAGAATTGTACGTCACAAAATGCCCATCTAGTCTAGTCTGTGTATAGTGAGTGTTGTAGGTCCTGTTGTAGGAATAGGAAAGGTCTCCAGAGTGGCAGCGGGAAACGTTGCCCGAGTGGAAGTAGCAGAAGTGCCTGACTTGGGAGTGGGAGGAGCTCTGTTAAAGGAGCTGCTTAATTCTCTATCGGCGCAATACGGTCCACAGTGTAGCAGAATTAAAAGAGGAAGGCAAAATTGCAGGACGATAATGAATTTGAACACAAATCATACTTGACAAATTATCGGTAGTTCACTATTAACCTAGATAAACTAGCAGAGAGACGATGGTAAGATTCGAGGAGAGAATTGATTTTAATGTTCGTTTCTGTCCTAAACTACAGGAAATTTAGAAAGAGAAGTGTGCTCTAACTCCAAACATATGGGAAGGAATATTAGAACGGGGCGACCGCGAATTTTCAACAAAATCTACTTTGAAATGCCAATCCCTCATCACCGTTACATTAATTGGTCATCGTCCTTTTGCCATTTGCCATTTCGTGACAATCTCCCCTCTGCACAAGCTCCAGAAATCTGTAGTCAGTTTCGTATCGTTGCCTAACACATTTGGACCGCTGTCAGGCAGAAGACTATGATCCTAACCTTCAATTTCCTCCACGGCCTAGATCCTCCCGCACTCTGTTACCTCCTAACCACCTACAAACGTCTTCACTGCTTCTGCTCAGTGGGTTCCAACCACGTTTACATTGCTCACGTTTCCCATTCCACAATTGGCGAACTGGCCTCTAATCTCTCTGCCCCGTCCTCTGGAGCGATAATCAACCATTCCTACATATTATCAATTCCGTTGTGTTTTTAATTCCTCGAATGAAGACGCTTCTCTTCAGCCGTGCGTTCGATTACCTGCCATTACCTCCTCCCCCCATTCACCTCCCCCCCACGACTCCGAACGAAGCGGACATAACAAAATATATATTTATAGAGCGCTTTTCACGTCGAGAGGACATCTCAACGCTTCCGCAGTTCGCACACGGAAAATTATATGTGTCCATTGTCTCAGATATTTCCTTTTCATCGGTTTGATCAGAAGCATTTTTGTTAAAAAAAAGAATATTTATATAATATCCTCCTACACACGTTCAGCGATTTCGCACTTCCAGAGATACGTTCATCAAGTTTAACATTGCTGCATACTCCATGCGTTTACAGCTCACTCCGTTAGTCTCTTTCCTTCAGGTTTGCTTCTGTGCGTTCTGTAATCCATCTACTACAACAACAACAACAAATTACACTTATAAACCGCCTTTCACGTAGGAAGGACGTCCCAAGGCGCTGCACAGGAGGCGTGTGACCCGAGCTGGAAGGGGAGTGGTTGGAGAAGGGTGAAACACGAAGGGGAGGTCGACCAATTCGGGGTGGAACAAAAGGCACGGTCGAAGAGGAAAGTCTTCAAACCCGCCTTGAAAGAGGAAAGGGAAGAAACGAGACGGAGGGATTGAGGGATGGCATTCCATGGGGTTGGGAGCGGAGAAACTGAAGGCCCGGCCTCCGATGGTGGGGCGGTTCGGGCCGGGGGCTTGGAGCAGGCCACGTCCTGTTGAACGGAGGGTCCGGGTGGGCTTGTAGGGGGAAAGTAGATTGGTTTAATAGGGCGGGGCAAGGCCGTGTAAGGCCTTGAAGGTGAGGACTAGGATCTTGAACTCGATCCTCTGGAGGATGGGGAGCCAGTGGAGACGGGCGAGGGTGGGGGTTATATGGTCGCGGATGCGGGTGCGGGATAGTACACGGGCTGCAGAGTTTTGGATGACCTGCAACCTGGGAATGGAGGAGCTGGGGAGGCCGACGATGATAGAATGTCCATAGTCCAGCCTCGAGGTGATGTACGCGTGCACAATTGTTTCGGCAACGTGGGGGGTAAGATACTAGCTCCGTAATGATATATATTGAGTTCAATATTGAACATAGCGTCAAAATGACTGGGCAGATCAGTTGGGAGTTTTCTTAAATTTCCTGAGATAGCACGAGATCCAACAACCTTCTTCATTAGCATCTAATGTCTGTTTGATTTGATCCACTTGAATTTAAATCACATTTAACAACAGCACTTTCCTATTATCTGAGCCCTACTTCTGGTTCCACATGACACTGAACTGCCCACGACTGTATCACAACCACAGAACTGCTATTCCATGCCCTCCACTGTTGTACACTGGTGCAGCTCACTTGACTAAAACCAATGAAAACTCGTGCTCTAGGTGAGGATCGAACTCACAACCTCGGCATCACTCGAGCAAGTACTGTCATATAAGTACCGTGCGCTAACCTATTGCGCCACTAGAGCTACTTTAGTATATTCTCTGGGTAATTATTACAACAGTGATAACACCACATGAGCAGCAGGCAATTATCGTTAAATTCCGAGTGTAGTTTATTTGAAACAATACTTCATTATTCATTTTGAGGAACGACTCGGAGCCTCATATTTAATGTAAGAACTTGCAAAGCATCAGGTCACATAGATAATATGTTCAGTTTGTAGAACATGAAACCATCTGATATAAACTGCAACACAAGTCACACAGGATACGGTTGTACAGAATGACTTATTTGAAATTTGATTTTTTAAAAAACTTGTCGCTTGTTCTCCTTAACGAAAGCATGCGACTTAAAACTAAACACCGTTTGTTTTTGTAACCTTGGTCTGAAAAGCAGGATCAGCATTTTGTTTAATTTTGAATAAATGTGTACTGTAAGAAAATGTAATCAGAAAATACATTTCTGCACCTGCTTGCCAATGGTTGGTCATTTTGCATGTAACAAGTGTACACATTGAGCTCTCACAGCGTGGATGGCAGGGAGCATTAAACACCTATTTACTTCCCGGCGGGCAACATGAATCACAGACCTTGGCATTGTCACTAACTTTATTTCTATTTGTTATAAATAACAACAATAACCAAGTTAAACTTTTTCAGCGGCTTTCACATATTGATGAAATTCTGTGGCGCTGGTCAGTCAGTGTTTACACTCCATACATAACGGGAAGGAATCCAGTGTCACCGGTGACCAAAATACATTTTTGTCCATCAAAGACAGCAACCACACGTGCTCAAACACCACTGCGATCTTACAATGATAACGGGAAGAACAATTGCTGTCTATTGGCTTATTAGTTTAGTGTTTTGTTGGAAGCTAAATTATTTGTAAGGTTCCACCGAGATTTGAACTCGGATTGCTGGATTCAGAGTCCAGAGTGCTCACCATTACACCATGGAACCTGTGGCTCCAAATCTATATTGTTCTGAGCATTTGAATACTCACTGTTGTCGAATAAATAAATTGTGGGCATGATAGTTCAAGCCAGAAATACGCAGCAGATTCTCAAATAAAGTTCTCCCAAACGGTTATGGATAATCGTATCAGTCCAAACTAAGAGGGGAAATGCGAAATGAAAGGATCGGTGGAAATGTCAATGAGTGCAGAGAAACTTATACGTGGTACCCGTGTCCTGTTGAGTTGAGTACGAGGATGAGGCATTTGTTAGAGGTCTGATCGGCTGTATCATAATGAGCCCAACAGCTGATTGCAAGGAGGGAACAAATCGGTGGCTGCGGAAAGATCGGGAATGCCACAATGCAGGGAGGCCATTTAGAGGAGAGAATCCAGTGGGAATATTGCAGGACAAGGGACAGGAATGGAGTGCGAGCTGTCATCACAATATCAGGGGCTGCAGCCAAGATGTACAGACTGAGACTTGGAGCTGGGTTCAGAAAATGAGCGGTGAATAGTCAAGTCACTCAATATAGTGAAAAAGAGTAACCGAGTTGGACAGAGCAACTGTTAATCTGGATGTTAAATGAAATAAACAGATTTTAAACACAGGCCCTGTACCTTAGGTGGCAAAGCGTCTGTCTCGTAAACAGGAGATCCGGGGTTCAAATCCCAGCGGGGCCTGAGTGACTGTGCTGGTTACTGTTGTCACTGCATGCTGAGCAACTGTAATGCTGGTTAATAAGAATAAACAAAACTGCAGGTTTGTGTGGCTGGGAAATTGCAGTGAAGTTGTGAACGAAAAAAACTTATTTAAAAATGTTCACAATCCTAAAGAAATTTGGTTTGATATCTGGGTTTCCTTCCATGTGGAGGACAGCATCTGCGTCTGCAGTACAGGTTAGTTTTGGTCCCAATTGTTATTTCCGGTTGGAATTTAGTTGTGGTGAGGGCCTCCAGTGCCAATTACTGTCCAAATCAACTTGTGGGAAAATGTTGTGCGTTATTTGCTGCTGCATTTCACCCATTCAATATATAGACAGATCACATTACATTATATTCTGTCAAGCACATTGTGAATTCTTGACGATGTGACAAGGCGCTGTATCAAATGCAAGGATAGTTATTACTAAGCAGCTCAGACAGCAGCTAAAGTGAGGAGCACAATGTAAATGGAAGCTGTTGTTATCCGAGCGTTTGAGTCCAGCGATAAATTACTGCATCTCCATTGTAAACATTCCATTATAATGGGTAGATTCCTCACTAAACTATGTTCGAAACCTATCTCGTTCTTTGGTTTTCCTTTACTGCTCTACAGCTGAGCCTGTAATGTAAGATAAGTGACTGACTTCGTGGCGCAACGGTAGCGCGTCTGACTCCAGATCAGAAGGCTGCGTGTTGAAATCACGTCGAAGTCAATCTTTTGATATACAGTCACAAAAGCTATCAAGTCCAACCTTATCTATTTGCTTCAAGGTTTTCACAACGAAGAGAAACTTCATACCACAGCCTTGTGTGCAATTTTAACAGCAACTGGGTTGAATTATTTTAAAATAAATACATTTTATCGTTCTTTTCTTGCTTCAAACAGAAAAGCGAGCTCATCTCCAATAACAGTTTTGTTTACTATCAAAAATGTTATATTTTTGTAAAATTTGGGGATGGTGTTTATTCTTATGAGAAATAAACAATAAAAATGGCTCACGAGAGATATTGCCAGAATGTTGAGCAAAAAGTTTACCAGCAACCTGACTGGAGGAGGGATGGCGGTTGGGTTTGGGTTCATGTGGGAGAGAAGAGGCGGGAGAGAGAGAGTTAGAGATGACATGAGAGGGAGGGAGTAAGAGAGATTTCCGCATATATCTATTAATTAAAATATTATCCGGCATTTTTACAGTCAAGTACATTTCACGAAGAATAATGCCTCATCTCCTTGTATTTACAAATTGTTTCCATAATGCGTAATTATTATAAATCTGCAAACATTCCGACAAACAGTACCAAAGTACTGCTGCAGTGAGCAATATTCGTAGTCGGCAGGATTCGATCCTGCGCCGGAAGTTTCCCAATGGATTTCTAGTCCATCGCCTTAACCACTCGGCCACGGCAACCGACAACAACAACAACAACAATTTACATTTATGGAGCGCCTTTCACGTCGCAAGGACGTCCCAAGGCGCTGCATATGAGGCGTGTGACCCGAGCTGGGAGAGGAGTGTTTGGGAAGGGGTGAAACACGAAGGGGAGGTAAAAGAGTTCGGGGTGGAACAAAAGGCACGATCGAAGAGGAAAGTATTCAAACCGGCCTTGAAAGAGGAAAGGGAAGAGACGAAACGGAGGGATTGAGGGATGGCATTGCATAAGGTGTGAGTGGAGAAACTGAAGGCGCGGCCTCCGATGGTGGGGTGGTTCGGGCGGGGGGAATGGAGCAGGCCAAGTCCTGTTGAACGACCTGCCATGGAGCTGATTGAGGAAAAACCTTGTCTGCATCTAATTACTTTGTAGAGATTTCCTTAATTAATGTTGTCCTTCGATTTCATTTGATTCTTTACATTTCACATCATGAGTTATCACATCATAGGGACGATATGAAGACCTCCATCAGATTAGTTTTACTGATCGATTTGACAGTGTATTTCTGTGTGAAAGTTGCATCAGTTCTCCCTCAATAATAATAAGTACAGCTAAAACTTTAATCTCCACTGCAGCCGGGGAATGTTGGCACTGAAAAACAAGGAGAACATCAGTTGAATTGAAAGTCCACCAGGCGGTGAGTTTTCGTTTAATTACATCAACCACACCTGTTCCTTAAAACGGAATTTCTGGTCACTCAGCCTTGTTCATTGCTGTTCTCGTCCAAATACTGTCGAGAATTAGGTAAACGGGAAATGTCCCAGGGTAAACCCTAATCGCTCCTTTCTAAGCACAGATTCCCATTCGCTGGTAGAATGCTTAGAAGGCTCAACTTTGATATACAACGACGATGTCGTTGTATATCAAAGTTGTATATCCATGTGCAAGAGGATATAGACCAATTGGTAAAATGGGCAGACACATGGCAGATGACGTTTAATGCAGAGAAGTGTGAGGTGATGCATTTTGGGAGAAGAAATGAAGGGAGGCAATATAGGCTAGATATTAAAATTTTATATGGTGTGAAGGAACAGAGAGACCTGGGGATTTGTGTTAGTGACTCGTTGAAGGTGGCAGGACAGGTAGACAAGGCTGTTAAGAAGGCACATGGGATACTAGGCTTTATAAATAGGGGTATAGAGTACAAAAGTCAGGAAGTGCTGACTAACCTCTTTAAGACTTTGGTGAGGCCTCAACTGGAATACTGTGTTCAATTCTGGTCACCACATTACAGAAAGGATGTGAAGACATTGGAAAGGGTACAAAGAAGATTTACTGGGATGGTGCCAGGATTGAGGGACTTCAGCTATGAGGAGAGGCTAGATAGGCTAGGGTTATTCTCTCTGGAGCAGAGAAGATTGAGGGGAGACCTAATATAAGTTTATAAGATCATGAGGGGTTTCGACAGGGCAAATAGAGAAAATCTATTTCCACTCGTGGGTGAATCTGTGACTCGTGGTCACAGATTTAAAATAGTTTCAAGGCGAAGTAGAGGGGAGCTGAGGAGAAATTGTTTCACTCAGCGAGTTGTTCGAATCTGGAATGCATTGCCTGAAAAGGTGGTGGAGGCTGATTCGATAACAACTTTTAAAAGGGAATTAGATCTTTATTTAGGGAGAACAGGTCAATTAGGCTATGGGGAGCGGGCAGGGCAGTGGGATTGAATCGCTCTTTTCAAAGAGCCGGCACCGACTAGATGGGCCGAATGGCCTCCTTTTGTGCCGTACAATTCTATGAATCTATGAATAAAATGTAGTCCTGACATCCGGATGACGCCAGAACATTTAATTGGAGGTAATTACAAAGTAAATTTCTTCAACAAAAAATATTGGGATGTGTGGGGTGAGTGACGCATTGTGATTGCTGAGTGTGACATTGAAAGAACAAAAAAAAATTTGAATTACCGAAGGAGATATTTCCGACGAAGAATAAGCGATTTATTGTTCTTTATAGTGATTGAAACAGACAATTTGGTTGACTATTACCAAAATATACTGTGAAATGTCCCTGAACTATATTCTCTGAAGCATTAGAAAAGTCCGGAATACGTGATCAGACGCGGTATCACATGTAAAGATCATTATTATTATTGCTACAGAATCTTCTTTTATTGTACACTGAGTTACGTTAAAACACTTGAACTATTCAACAAACCGATGTGGCATAATTACTATATTGTAAACTTTACAATGTAAATCACCCGTTTAAGTGACGTTCAGGTCACTTCACAGGCAAACAATATATTTTGTGCTCCATATATGGATGACGAAGTGCTGCTTTGAGGGATCACTGCAATCTTTACATGAGATTCATAACTCCACAAATAAACTTTCTTCTTGTGCAACATAAACTGAATGATGTTCATGCCTTCCAATGGTTGGGGAATTCCTGCAGGATGACTACACTGTTTCAGGTCAACCATGATATCTTCAAGGCCACATCGCGTAATCTATCGCAAAATTTACGTGAACATCTATCTTCAAACAGGAAGACAGTTACACGACAAAATTGCAAATACTACCGATACTCCGGTATTGTAGGCACCGCTGGCATTTGAACCCAGGATCTCCTGTTTACTAGACAAGCGCTTTGCCATCTAAGCCACGGCGATTTACCTACACGCTTTAATATTTACTACAAACCTAGTTGATTATTCTACACTTGATTGTGAATTGAAGTCCAATGCGTTGACTTGTCTTCCCGCCCACTGTGCTCATGGCAGGTGCAGTGTGTCTCATGAACTACCGGTAAACGTTGATGATCGATAACACAGCATGGAATCAGAGTCCGTGCTGTCTACCGAAGCAGTAGGTTTAAATGCGGTATCTAATGGCTGCTCAACTGTAGGGAAAGGATATGGCTCCTGCTGATATATAGGGTTATACCTTGAGTGTGTTAGCTGACTCCTGGATGCGGGCAGAGATCCAAACAGACGGTCAGTGATAGAGACCTGGATATCTAGGAATCAGAAAAATAGAGTTCCTGTGGGGTTACGCAACATAAAGAGCCCTGATGAGAATTCAGTGTTGCATGTGGATTTGATTTCACACTTGCTAGTTTTATTGCAGTTTGATTGCAAGGAGTAATCCTTGTAAACAAATACAAATTCAATCTCATATTCAACGTCATTTCTTTGATTAGAAGGAAAAAATTCAATTCACAACTTGAAAGGTGTACACCCAGCAAAATAAAATCTTCTCGACGCCCGAACAGGGACTTGAACCCTGGACCCTCAGATTGCCATCAAATGTATTGTGCTAAAAGTCTGATACTCTACCGACTGAGCTATCCGGGCTCCCATGATGCACTTTAACAAGCCTGTCCGATGTGAAGTGGATCTGGTCTCTGTATCCCAGACTTGTCTGTGCATAGAAGGCTTGTCTTGGTATAACAGCTTGATTCGCAGTAAAACAGCACTTACTTTTCAGTATAAGTTTGAGATGCACATAAATGTGAAACCTATCGTTATTGTGCACCAAGACTGAACTTTCTTCTTGATTCTTCATTCCGTTTGACAACTAATGATTTGGTTAGGATAAGGCCACTCTTTTTGATGTGGTTAAAAGTTGCTCCTTCATTTCAACTCGATTGGAAAAAGGTACTTATGAACATGTTACGAAATCTTGAAAGCGAATATTGCCAGTTGCAGAATTTGCTGAGAGTCAATTTAATCTAAATGGATCCATTTGTACAGGATTAAGTTGTGCAAATTGTAGGAGCCACAGGGAGAGGGCACGGGAATTGTGAGAGAAACTATGTTAATCACCCTAGGCAGCAGGAAAATTAAGTCGCAAAAGCTGTTTCTTGCAAAGCAGATTACCTGTAACATGGCAGTCGCCTGTTCGCACTCTGCAGTTCACATAGATTCATAGATTCATAGAATTTTACGGCACAAAAGGAGGCCATTCGGCCCATCTATTCTGTGCCGGCTCTTTGAAAAGAGCGATTCAATCCCACTGCCCTGCCCGCTCCCCATAGCCTAATAGACCTGTTCTTCCTAACTAAAGATCTAATTCCCTTTTAAAAGTTGTTATCGAATCAGCCTCCACCACCTTTTCAGGCAATGCATTCCAGATTCGAACAACTCGCTGAGTGAAACAATTTCTCCTCAGATCCCTTCTACTTCGCATTGAAACTATTTTAAATCTGTGACCACGAGTCACAGATTCACCCACGAGTGGAAATAGTTTTTCTCTATTTGCCCTGTCGAAACCCCTCATGATCTTATAAACCTCTATTAGGTCTCCCCTCAATCTTCTCTGCTCCAGAGAGAATAACCCTAGCCTATCTAGCCTCTCCTCATAGCTGAAGTCCCTCAATCCTGGCACCATCCTAGTAAATCTTCGCTGCACCCTTTCCAATGCCTTCACATCCTTTCTGTAGTGTGGTGACCAGAATTGAACACAGTATTCCAGGTGAGGCCTCACTAAAGTTTTATAGACGTTAGTCAGCGCTTCCTAACTTTTGTACTCTATACCCCTATTTATAAAGCCTAGTATCCCATATGCCTTCTTAACAGCCTTGTCTACCTGTCCTGCCACCTTCAACGAGTCACTAACACAAATCCCCAGGTCTCTCTGTTCCTTCACACCATTTAAAATTGTACTATCTAGACTATATTGCCTCCCTTCATTTCTTCTCCCAAAATGCATCACCTCACACTTCTCTGCATTAAACTTCATCTGCCATGTGTCTACCCACTTTACCAATTTGTCTATATCCTCTTGCAGATGGCTACTAACCTCCTCACTATTTATTATTCTCCCTAACTTAGTGTCATCTGCAAACTTGCACACATACACACACCATCAAACATGCACACATACACACACACGCGCACACGCGCACACACACATAGAGTGGATGCTGACAACAGAAGTTTAAATTCCCACAACACGAATGTTTCAATGAATGAATAACTGTTGTTGTGGTAGTGGTATTTAGCTCGGGAGTTGGAATCCACGAATCACATTCTAAATTTGCTTGGAAAGTTTCAAGCTTCGATGAGTCATGTAGGCCAACAACAACAATTTCGATTGATATCGCGCCCTCCACGCTGCTCAGCATCTCAATGCGCTTCATATTAGCGGATTCCGGGGGTAAGCCAAAGACATGGAGAGATAGATGACCGA
Organism: Hydrolagus colliei; assembly: GCA_035084275.1. Lineage (NCBI taxonomy): Eukaryota > Metazoa > Chordata > Chondrichthyes > Chimaeriformes > Chimaeridae > Hydrolagus > Hydrolagus colliei. The sequence goes on along the minus strand of JAYJKW010000290.1, from coordinate 29,910 downwards.
AGGCGTGGTCGAAAAGAAAGGTATTTAGCTGTTACATCAAGGGAGGGGGCGAAGAGTCGAAGTGAGTAAGGATGGGAGTTGCAGAGCATCGGGGCGTAGTGGCTGAAGAAACGGCCACCGGGGGATGAAGAGGAGGATTTAGGGGATATGGAGGAGGCCAGACTCGGTGGAGCGAAGATAACGCGTGCTGGTTTCAGGAGAGAGGAGCCTGGAGACGTATCGGGCAGCAGAGGAATGGAGGGATTTAAAACGAGGGTGCTCTAACCATCAAACGATCTCAGTGATTAGAGCACTCGTCTTTCAAGTGTGAGACCTGTGTTGGAATTCTAGCAGGTCGTAGCGAAACCTTCGACAAGTTTCGCTATTCCACTCGCCTAATAATAATCCCTCCAAATAAACAACGCAATAATAAAATTGTTCATTTCAATCCAGGATTATTTGTGCGATGCTGCTGTGTTCAATTCCCTGCCGCTTCTTCGCCCACAAATATAAAGTCATTTCACTTTGCAGTACATTCTGTGATGCGGTTTCAAACGTCTTGAAGATGTGAAGAGCGCTATAGAAAATGCAAAGATCATTATTATTATTATGATAGATGCGAAAGGAGATATACTACTACAATAGTTACCGATTACATGTATGTAGTCAATTCACTTTACAGCGCATTGATACGTTTAGAAGATGTAACAAAGGACTTGGTCCAAACGTAATGATTATTACCATCATTACAGGCGAAGGCCCTGATATTCTATTGGTTAGGTTTAGGCGCTTTCGCTGTGGCCCGGGTTCGATTCCCGGTTAGGGAAAATAGTATTTTCACCTGTGAGCAAAAATATGCTTCTCTGTGACAGTTTCTTAACCTTTTTTGACACTCGCTTTAGCACAGCAAATTCTTCGTTAAAGTATATCATTGTGACGCTTGCAAACTTATGAATCCCTTTGCAAACACATTTCAGCTTCGCAACGTGATTTTCTTATTCTCTTTGTTACATGTCGCAAGCGAATTATCATAGGTGATAAGTGAAGTTCAGCTAAATCGATAACATCGCATCAGCGGCTGATCAACATCCAGTGACCAACAGGGTAGCATTGAAAATGTTAATTGTTTTGATCCAAGCGCTAGCGCGCAGTACAGATGTTCTGCGGAATTATACATTATCACCATAACGTAATAAATTATAATATATAATTTATATATTAAATTATAATATATAAATTATATTTATAAATTATAGTGAAAGTGTAAAGCATAAGTTTCTGACAACACAGGTCGAGACGCCGGGGGATGTACCCGGGACCTCGTACATGCGAAGCACGCGCTCTACCTCTGAGCTACATCCACACATAATGCAATGCTTTATGTTGGTTCAGAATAGGCTAAGAAAGGTAACGGTTTGCAATGCAATACACATCCATAGGTACCGTCACAGGCAGCAGATCTCTGTGGTCAGGACAGTCCAGCAGACGAGATGAACCATTTTTTAGAGCATCACCAGAAACCCAACACGCGAACAATAATTTAAACTGTTCTATTCTGTTATGTCACTCGAGCTGCTGGCAAATATCACAAGGGGATCACTGTGTAGGGGATTGTAAATACCACATTTCAAATCAGATTTTCTTCATGGAATGGAAACACAGCTCTGCCGAGTTTGGTACCTGAAATCTCTCATATCGGATGAGAAAAAAAATATCAATTTCATGAATGGAACTGTCTCACCGACAAAACCTACGGCATATTTACACTTATATATCAACTTTCTATTAGTGAGGCTGATTGAACTTCAAATACATGCTCTTCACAATTGATTATTTGTCTTCTCGAACTTTGACAGAGGACTGTAAAATGATAAAGGAGCGAAGCGGCCTCCCAGATTTGCTGACTGGATTAAGAATCCAGATAAATAATAATTACGATTCTCGTAAAATAATATAAAATGCTTCCCTGACCGGGAATCGAACCCGGGCCGCGGCGGTGAGAGCGCCGAATCCTAACCACTAGACTACCAGGGAATATAAAAGACAGTAGTAATCCTTGAATATAATTCATGTTCGATTCTTTTTTGGGGGACGCCTCAAAGATCTTCAATTCGGTTTTGTAACTCACACAGGGAATCCGAGTTGCAATTGAATCTAATAATCTTTCATTGCTTGTCATAGGAAATGAAAATAACTTTTGTATCAACTTTGGAGATGCGAAGAATATAATTGTGTAGCTGTTTGAAGCATGAGGGCTAATTCATTAAGAGAAAATGATTGTTAAGCACGCTAACAATACGAAACCATAACTGAGCACTCTAGTTCCAGTTGATTAATCATTAATTGACAGAGGAGACTTGTTGACGACAGAAGGTAAAATGAGGCTTGGTATCTGGTCAAGTTATTCGAGAAGACGCCAAGTCACAATTCAACACAAGATAAGTGAAGTTTCTCCAATAACTTAAGTCGATGACTTCAGGGTTGTTGAAGCGAATTTCACGGGAGTTAATAGAAAGTGATCTCACTGTATATTAGAAATATATCCTTGCATTTGACTTAGCGCGTTTCACGTCTTCTGCATGTCTCAAAGCACTTCACAACTCTCTACTATGAAGTTAGTTGACTACACATCCGTGGGCAAAAAACCATAGCCAACTCCAGACTGCTTTGTCCCACCAACAGATATGCAATATTGCAGTGATTCTTCAGTTCAAAACCATAACAAATAAAGATTTTGTTATCTGTACTAGGAAAAGCAGACGAAAAAACTGACGATAAGTTGTGGTTGACGATATGATCCTTACTAACGAATAATCGATTTAAGTACCAATCGCTAACTGATCAGCTACCAGCCCAGTGGAATACACTTCACAATCTCTGAAGAAACAATTGTGTTCTTGAAATAACCAATACTGCAGTGTCGATTGAACACATGATTCCGAGTGTAACGGTTCCATGGTGTAATGGTGAGCACTCTGGACTTTGAATCCAGTGATCCGAGTTCAAATCTCGGTGGAATCTTTCATTGTTACCCTATACCGTTATCCTGCATCCATTGAAAAAACTAACCACATTGAAATTCAATGTTTAAAAGTCAAATTAGTGACGTGGATTATCCCAAACTAAAACGCGACGTAAAAAGGTATATCTGCATTGCATCCATCAGCATATTCAAGTCGTGTACCTGTCACTATTTGCTCAGCCGATTAGACCGGTCCCACGTTGATGACTCAGTGAAGAAATGTTGCCAGTAACTTTAGTCAAAATATATGTCCAAATCCAACTCAATCGCGCCCTGATTTTATTTAAATTGTACATAATGGTGTTGGTTTCGTCGCGGGAAAGTTGAATGACCATTGTTGTCATAAAACGAAGAAAATGAACTGCTTCACATCTACATCTACATATATGTAGGATTATGCTAATCAATATGCCCTTATATGTAGATGTAACGGTTATAGCACCTTCTCGTGACCACTGTGGTAGCACATGGAATTGCATGGTTTTGCTCTTCTTAATAAAGCCGTCTTACATGAAAGTCGATCTCTCCATGGTCTCTCTTTTATATCTCGAATATAACATGGTGGCAGCGGTACGAAAGTTAAACCCACAACATGGCTACACATCTGTCAACCCAGATTAATTTGCCAAGCAAGATTGAGGGTGGAGATGGACCAGACCGATGTGAATTGTGGCTTAAATGGATCAATCGTTTTGAACGCATTGCCTCAGGTCTCAATGAAAAAGAAGACATAAAACAGGCGAGCACACTCCTATTTTCCATGGGAGTTTGCGCTGATAACATTATAATCACTCTCAAAATAAATGAGAAAACTGCAACATATGATGAAGTTATAGAAGCACTAACTGAACATTATGAAGGCAGGGGAAATGTGATCGTGGAGAGGGTTCGGTTTAACAGGCGAAAACAAGTGCCAGGCGAATCCATTGATGTTTTCATGCAAGATTTGTTTAGAGTAGCGGATAACTGTCAATACGGCGAGCTCAAGGACACCGTAATCAGAGGCAAAATTGTTGTTGGAGTGCTGGATGAAAAATTGTCAGACTGTCTGAAGGCCCAACTGGACTTCACGCTTGACAAAGCGGTCCATATATGCCGTCAGTCAGAGGCACGATATAACAGCCGAGACATTGTCCGTGGTGACAACAGGTCCACTAGCACTGATCATGTCACTAAACGCAAAACTCCATCCAACGACAACAGATTAAAGTCGAGCAAACAAATGCAGCAAACACGAGATTCCAAGGACGATAATTGTCAATGGTGTGGCAGTCAACGCCATTCACGTCAACAATGAATGGAAAAGATGCCATATGGAACAATTGCCAAAAGAAAGGTCATTTCCAGGCAGTTTGCCACAGCGCTGCATCCAAACGCAGAAACACTGCCCTCCTGACGTAGAGAACGTCTCCTGTCCAGAATGGCCTGTCACCAAGTGAGCTGCTGATGAGCAGGAAACTTCGAACACCACTGACTATTCTTCCATCAAACCTTCAACCAAAGATTCAATCCAACCAGAAGATCCGACAGAAGGAAGAGGTTTATCGCACAAACCAGCAGCAAAACTTCAACCTTCGTCACCGCGCTAGAGATTTGCCAGAGCTCCATCCCAGCGACTCTCTTTGGATCAGAGACCAGGACCGCCACGGAACTGTCCTCAACCTAACTATCAACCTACGATCCTACACCATAAAAACCAGTCCCGGCACAATTCGACGAAACCGATCAGCCCTGGTTAAACACCACCTAAAAAACCACTACTGCAACCTCCACCAACTACACCTACTGATGTAACAGAACAGACCGCAACTTCACCTCAGAAGTTTTCACCGTCTCCATCATTGTCACAAACACCGAGTGTTCAACCACCAGCTGTGATGACAACACGTTCTGGACGTGTAGTGAAACCTCCTGATCGCCTTAATTTTTAAGTGATCTTAAAGTACACCTGTCTCTACTTGGGAGGAGATGTAGGATTATGCTAATCACTATGCCCTTATATGTAGATGTATCGGTTATAGCACCTTCTCGTGACCACTGTGGTAGCACATGGTATTGCATGCTTGTGGGGTCTTCTTAATAAAGCCGTCTTACATGAAAGTCGATCTCTCCATGGTCTCTCTTTTATATCTCGAATATAACAGGTGTGTCTCACTCTCTCTCTCGCTCCCTCGCTCTCTCTCCTGTTTCACTCATATGCCTTCCTCCTCGTCAATATCTGGTTTCAATTAAGAGACAGAAAGAGGCTGAGACCCTGACAGAGAGAGAGACTGAGACACACACACACACAGAGACTGAGACACAGAGAGAGAGAGATGAGGAGAGAGAGAGTCTGAGACAGAGAGAGAGACTGAGATAGATAGAAAGAGAGAAACACACACACACAGATACTGGGAAACAGAGGGAGAGAGACTGAGACAGAGAGACTGAGAGAGACTGAGACACAAAGAGAGACTGGGAGAGAGACTGAGACACACACAGAGAGAGGTAGAGAGAGAGAGAGCGACTGAGACGCAGAGAAAGAGAGACTGACAGAGAGAGGGAGACAGAGGTAGACTCCGAGAGACACACACTGAGAGAGAGATTGAGTCCCAGTGACTGAGGGAGAGTGAGACACAGTGACAGACTGACAGAAAGAGGTGGGGAGGGGGAATGGGGGGGTGAAATGTTTCTCAAGACTCATTGCCTACGAGTCACATTAACTTCCTGTTAACGAGAACATTTGTGGTCCAAGAGAGTGTAAGAGTGTATGTAATTGTGTGTGTGTGTGTCCTTAACCCCTCCACCTCTCTCTCCCTCTCTGTCTCTGTGTGCGTCTCAGTCTCTCTGTGTGTCTCAGTCTCCTCTCTCAGTCTCTCTGTGTGTCTCAGTCTGTCTCTCTGTGTGTCTCAGTCTCTCTCTCTGTCTCTCTGTGTGTCTCAGTCTCTCTCTCTCTCTCTCTGTGGCTGAGTGGGTTTGAGCCCTTGCCCCTTTCTCTCTCTCACAAGCCACAGACCCCCACACACGCACACAAACAACTCACATACACACATATACACTCACACACATGCACGCACAGAGACACACTCACACACACATACACACGATGTGTGTGTGTGCACGTGTGTCTGTGTGTGAGAGACAGAGAGACTGAGAGTGTGTTGATTGATGTGCGTGTGTGTCGAGAGAGAGAGTCTATTTGCGGCTGGCAATTTGATAAAACTGTTTCATTGAGTCGTGTGTGTGTGTGTGAGAGAGAGAGAGACTGAGAGAGAAAGTCTTATTCCTGTTTTTTCTGCAGTTCAACTGTGGGTTGTGGGGGGTGGGTTCTGTGGTCGACACTGAGACGGAGGGAAGTGAGTGTGAGGGAGGGAGGGAGAGAGACTGAGAGAGACAGAGAGCGAGGAAGAGTTGACGACACGCACAGACACACACACACTCACTCACTCATCTCAAACACAGATAGAGACATAGACACACACACGACGAGAGAGACAGAGAGAGTAAGTCAGTCAGAGCTGAGACACATACACAAATACACACACACAGAGAGTGAGAGACTGAGATTGAGAGACTGAGGGAGAGAGAGACACACACACACTCACAGACACACACAAACACATGCACGCATAGAGACACACTCACACATACACACGACGTGTCTGTGCACGTGTATCTGTGAGTGAGCGACAGAGTGACTGAGAGTGTGTTGATTGATGTGCGTGTGTGTGAGTCTGTGTCGAGAGAGACAGAGACTACTTGCGGCTGGCAATTTGCTAAAACGGTTTCATTGAGTCTGTGTTTGTGTGTGTGTGTGACAGAGAGAGACAGAGACTGAGAGAGACAGAGAGAGAGAGTCTTATTCCTGTTTTTTCTGCAGTTCAACTGTGGGTTGTCGGGGGTGGGTTCTGTGGTCGATACTGAGACGGAGGGAAGTGAGTGTGAGGGAGGGAGGTAGGGAGGGAGAGCGACTGAGAGAGACAGAGAGCGAGGAAGAGTTGAGGACACACACACATTGTCATGTACACACATACAGACACACAGACACACACTCAAAGTGACATACACACAGACATTCACACACAAAATCATATACACACACACATATTCATATACATACACACGCATAGACACACACACAGACGAAGGAGACAGACAGACAGACGAGGGAGAGACAGAGAGACACACACCCTCCCCTCCATGCCTGTGTTGTTCTCCGCGTCCCAGGGGTGGGCTAAACGCAGGCCGTGGCTGTGTAACCTATGTGTGTATGGTACGCTGTTTACAGCAGCCGATGTTGTCTCGCAGTGGGGGGCAAAAGGTACACTGTGCGTGAGAGTGTGTGTGTGTGTGTGTATGTGTGTGTCTGTGGTTTGTGTGTCTGTGTTTTTGTGTGTCTGTGTGTGTGTTTATGTATGTGTGTGTGGGAGGGTCTGTCTGTGTGTCTGTTTCTGTGTGTGTGTGTGTCTGTGCCTGTCTGTGTGAATGTGTGCGTGTATGTGTGCATGTGTTTCTATGTGAGTGTGTATCTGTGTCGTTGTGTGTATGCCTGTGTGTGTGTGTGTGTCTGTCTGTGTGTGCTTGCATGTGTGGCTGTGTGTCAGAGAGTGTGTTTGTCTGTCCGTGTGTTTCTGTGTGAGAAACTCTCTCAGACACACTCTCAGACACAAACTGTCTGACACACAGACACAGACAGGCAACAGACACACACACACTCTGAAACACAGACACACACACTCTGACACACGGTCACACAGGCATACACACATACACAAACACAGACACACAAACACACAGACACAGAGTGAGAGACTGAGATTGACGGAGAGACTGAGAGACACACACAGACACACACACACACTCTGACACACGCACACAGTCTCTGACACACACACACACACACTATTATTTTTTGATTCTTATGTTTCAGGAGAGGGAGTGAGTGGCGTAGACTGGGATCGAACCGTGCGAATGGCTGTTCTCGGCACTGTTTTTCACGCCAACTTCAAATACTTGTGGCTGAGAGGGTTGGAGAGAGTGTGGCCTGGAAGAGAAGCCTCGCGAGTCCTGCTCAAGACAGCTGTAGATCAGCTCGTAGCCTCTCCCGTCACCATCACAGCCTATTTTACCGGTAACTACACTCTCTCGGAGGGCGGGTAGGAGTGAAATTGACTGAGAGAGAGACTGAGATTGAGACTGAGAGAGTGAGACTGAGAGAGAGAGTGACTGAGATTGAAACTGGGAAGTGAGTGAGTGAGCGAGCGAGCGAGTGCACGAGCGAGTGCGCAAGCGAGACTGAGAGAGAGACTGAGATAGAGACTGAGATTGATTTTGAAATTGAACTTGAAATTGAGATTGAAATTGAGACTGAAATTGAGATTGAAATTGAGATTGAAATTGAGACTGTGTGAGAGAGAGATAGGGAGAGAGAGAGACTGAGATTGAGACTGTGTGAGAGAGAGATAGAGAGAGAGAGACTGAGATTGAGACTGTGTGAGAGAGACAGAGAGAGAGAGAGAGACAGAAAGAGTGAAAATGTATATTTTTTTCAAGGTTAAATATTCTCGAAGGGAACAAAGATTGTCTGTCAAAGACACGAGAAAGTTTTTGGGAGACTTACAAGGTCACACATACGCAAACAGACACACACAAACACACACAAGCACAGACACACACAATACAGACACACCCACAGACACACACACACAGGCACGGACACACTCACATATATATATATATTTTATACTCATTTTATTTTAGTTTCAGACTGGAGTCGTTTTTTTGTCTATTGCACAGGTAATACATTCTCTCAATCTCAGTCTCTCTCTCTCTCTACCTCTCCCCCTTTCTCTGTCTCCCTGTCTCACTCTCGCACACTCTCTCACACTCTCTCAGTCTCTATCACATTGTCTCAGTCTCTCACAGTCTCTGTCTCTCTTACACTCATGCAGTCTCTCTCTCAGTCTCCCAGTCTCTCTCACAATCTCCCAGACTCTCTCACACTCTCTCAAACTCTCTCTCAGTCTCTCGCGCACTCTCCCTGTCTCTCGCACACTCTCTCACACATTCTCAGTCTCTCTCTGCGTGCCTCAGTCTCTCTCACTCTCACACTCACTCAGTCTCTCTCTCAGTCTCTCTCACACTCTCCCAGTCCCACACACTCTCTCTCACACTCTCTGTCTCTCTCTCTCAGTCTCTCTCACACTCTCTCTCCACTCTCTCTCTGTGTGTCTCAGTCTCTCTCAGTCTCTCTCACACTCTCTCAGTCTCTCTCCCTCTCTCTGTCTCCCTAGGCTAGTAACTTCTCCCTGGTCGCTGTGTACCTACGCACGGCCTATGTGGGTGCCTGTGCTTTCCTGTGGACTACGTTCCTCTACGTGTCGCGGGATCGAGACCCAGTCTCAGCCCGGGGACAGATCTGGGACCTGATCCCGAAACCAGGGACATTCTCAAAGCTCTGGAAGAGGAAGAGGTAGGGGGAGGGGGAGGGAGAGAGGGAGAGGGGGGAGAGGGAGGGAATGGGGGAGAGGGAGGTAGAGGGGGGAGAGGGAGGAAAATATGAATAAATAATGATAATGATGTGAGTGTGTCTTTACCTCTGTGTGTGTGTGGCTATCTGTGAGTGTGAGTGTGTGTCAATCTGTGTGTGGGGGTGTGTCTATCTGTGTGTGTCTATCTGTGTGTGTGTGTGGCTATCTGTGTGTGGGGGTATTTATCTTTTTGTGTGTGGGTGGGTGTGAATAATAAATAATGTGTCTCTATCTGTGTGTGTGTCTCTGTCTCTGTATCTGTTTATCTATATATACACATAGTGTCTGTGTGTGTGTGTCTGTCTCTCTCTGTGTCTCTCTGTGTGTCTGTCTCTCTCCATCTCTCTCACTGTCTCTCTGTGTCTTTCTCTCTCACGTCGCAACGAGGTTGGTCCTCGTCGTGACGATAGAGTGTGTGTGACAGAGGAGAGAGGGACAGGGGAGAGAGAGGGACAGGGAAGAGAGGGACAGAGAGTGTGACAGGGGAGAGAGAGACAGAGAGAGGGGAGAGAGGGACAAAGAGAGAGGGGGACAGGGAAGAGAGGGATAGAGACAGAGAGAGGGGAGCGAGAGACAGAGAGAGGGGAGAGAGGGACAGAGAGAGAGAGAGGGACAGGGGAGAGAGGGGGGGAAGAGGGACTGGGACAGAGTGACAGATAGAGAGGGGGGACAGGGGAGAGAGGGACAGAAAGAGAGAGGGGGGAGAGGGACAGAGAGAGAGGGACAGAGAGACAGAGGGACACAGAGAGAGAGAGACAGAGAGAGTGTGACAGGGGAGAGACAGAGACAGAGAGAGGAGAGAGAGGGACAGAGAGAGAGAGAGGGACAGGGGAGAGAGGGACATATAGAGGGACAGGGGAGAGAGGGACATAGAGAGAGAGAGAGTGGAGAGAGGGACAGAGAGAGGGAAGAGAGGGACAGAGAGAATGAGGGACAGGGGAGAGTGGGACAGAGAGGGAGAGGGAAAGGGGATAGAGGGACATAGAGAGGCACAGGGGAGAGAGGGACAGAGAGAGAGATAGAGAGAGGGGAGAGAGGGACAGACAGAGGGAAGAGACGGACAGAGAGAGGGAAGAGAGGGACAGGAGAGAGAGGGATAGAGAGAGGGGGGAGAGGGACAGAGAGAGAGGGACAGAGAGAGAGACAGGGGAGAGAGGCACAGAGAGAGGGAAGAGAGGGACAGAGAGAGAGGGACAAGGGAGAGAGGAACAGAGAGAGGGGGGGAGAGGGACAGAGACAGAGGGACAGGGGAGATGGGGACAGAGAGAGGGGGGAGAGGGACAGAGAGAGAGAGACAGCGGAGAGAGGCACAGAGAGGGGAGAGAGAGAGTGTGAAGGGGAGAGAGAGACAGAGCGTGTGACAGGAGAGAGAGTGTGACAGGAGAGAGGTGGGGGCGGGGGGGGGGTGGGGTGGGGGGGAGAGGACGTAGCTCTGGCTCAGGTGTTGGCCTATCTCCTCAGGAGGTAAATATCTCTCTCTGTGTGTGTCTCTCACACTCACTCTCTCCATCTCTCTCTCTGTCTGTGTCTCTGTCCTCTCTCACATCCTTCATCGATGCATCAATCCACCCGCTCGCCCGCCCTGGTCATTCAGATTGGGACAAAAGGTCAGGTGGTCAGCCACACAAGCCTTCCTCACCCAGCAGACAGTGACAATACTTTGGGCAATGTATTTTTGTATTGACTTTTCCCTGATTCTGACCCAGGCTGTAACAAGTGTCATTCAACTGATCACTGGCCTTAGACATCCCCAGACTGACGGGCTGTGTACAGGGGCAGTGAAAGTGACAGGTCTCATGAGCTGCACCTGGATGTTGTGGGTGTGAATATTGACGTAATGACGGGAGACTGTGCTCACTCCACCCCTACCCCCTTGTTGTGTGTGAAAGGAACCTCTCAGATCAGGGGGACATCTCCACATTCCCCGGCCACTGGCCTGGGCGCCAACAGTCAGGGGCTGACGAACCACAATTTGAATTTGCCGCCTTGTGTTTGCCCCAGAATGTGTGTCAGGACCAGGACGTCCTATGACTGGTCTGCCAATCACCGCTCGTCACTTCTCCCCTCCCCTGAACCCCACCCGCACACTCACTCACCTCAGGTCCTCTTTTCTCCTCCGCCATTCTACTGGCTCCGTCCTCCAGTTTTCTAAGGCCGAAGAAAGATTAATAATAATAATAATTGCATTTGATATAGATAGCGCTTTTCACATCTTATCATTGCCTCAAGTTGCTTCACAGAATATACTATCAAGCCAATTGCATACATCAATCCACGACTGTGCATGTCACACGAACAGTCGTGGATTGAATATCATCAATTTTTATTATTGTGCGTCTTTTTGGATGGATTATCAGTAGGTTTGTGTGTGTGAGTAAGGAAACTTGCCCAAGGTTTGACTCTCACCTGCTTGGATTCGAATACAAGGTGAGTGTAAGTTGAGTTTTCTAACCGCTGAGCTGCAGTGATAATAATGATAATCCTTCCTCCATCCTGTTTCATCTATTGTTGTTGTACAGAGTCACTGCTGTTACCTGCTGATCCCACCCTCTCTTCAGCCCCAAAAGACAAACAGACAACCAATCAATCGATCAATCAATCGATCAATCATAACTTATATAGCGCCTTTCACGTCGAGAGGTCGCCACAACCCCCTCTCTGTGACAAGCTGTCACTAGGTTAGTCAGACACAATCTCCTCTTCACAAACCACGTGCTGACTCTCTGTGACAAGCTCACCCCTCTCCCAGTGACGTCACTGTGTTCCCTGCGCTACCTGATCCCAGTGTGTGTGTAGCCAATGCTATTGAGCTGTGGGGGCTGGGGGTCCTGTCGCTCCCTCTCTCCCGTCTTAACTAACGTGGAAACAGACAATGTTTGTCCACAAACCCATCGCCGGGTCTGACGTCACAATCCCCCCTGTGATGGACTGGAGTGTCAGCCTGGTGACATCATGGGGGGGAGGGGTCACTCTCTCTGTCTCCTGTCAATCACTGGTTACCTGGGAGACGGGGTGTGTGTGTTTCTCTCTCTCTCTCTCTCCTGTCAATCACTGGTTACCTGGGAGACAGTGACGCGAAAGGCTAACGCGTCATCAAACCGGGTCACGTCACGTGCTGAATGTCCACAATGGCGGCGGCGGAGACACAGGAGAAGGTGGGCGGTGTCTGTGTACAGACGGTCAGGGGGAGAGAGAGAGAGAGAGGGTGAGTCTGTGTGTGTGCGCGTGTCCCTGTAGCAGGGCCTGGTGAGAGAGTCTCTGTGTGTGTCTCTGTGTGTGTGTCCCTGACCCCCCCCCACTTGTCTCCCTGTAGCTGCTGTGTGTGTGTGTGTGAGAGAGAGAGTGTGTGTCTCTGTGGGAGTGTGTATGTGTGAGAGTGAGTGTGTTTGTGTCTGTGTCTTACTAACCCCCCCCACCTCCCTTGTCTCGCTGTACAGAGTCTCGGTTTCTGTGTGTGTGTGTGTGTGTGTGTGTGTGTGTATCTCTGTGTGTGTGTGTGTGTGTGTTTGTGTGTGTATCTCTGTGTGTGTGTATCTCTCTGTGTGTATCTCTCTCTGTGTGTGTGCATATATATGTGTCTCTGTGTGTGTGTCTCTGTGTGTGTGTGTCTTTGCGTGTATCTATGTGTGTGTGTGTATATATGTGTCTCTGTCTGTGTGTGTGTGTGTGTGTCTGTGCGTGTGTGTATATCTATGTGTGTGTATATGTGTCTGTGTGTATATGTGTCTGTGTGTGTCTCCCTGACACTCTTGACTTCCCTGTAGGTCCTGGTGTGAGGATGAGAGTGTCTGTGTGTATCCCTCACACCCCCCTTTGTAGGAGAGGCTGGTGTGAGGGTGAGTCTGTCTGTGTGTATAAGTCTGTGTGTGAGAGAGTCTCTGTGTGTGTGGCTGTGTATCCATCACCCCCCTCTTGTCTCCCCCTAATGAGATCCTGGTGTGATGGTGTCTGTGTGTGTGTCTCCCTGACCTCCCCTTGCCTTCCCTGTCAGCAGGTCCTGGTGTGAGGATGAATGTCTGTGTGTGTGTCTCCCTGACCCCCCCCCCCCCTTGTCTCCCTATAGGAGGTCCTGGTGTGATGGTCAGTGTGTCTCTGTGTGTGGCTGTATGTACATGTGTGTTTGTGTCTGTGTGAGAGTCTGTGTGCGGCTGTGTGTAAAAGTGTCTGTGTGTATGTGGCTGTCTGTGTGTGTGTGTCCCTGACTCCCCTCTCCTCTCCACATAGGGGTTCCTGGTGTGAGGGTGAGTGTGTCTCTGTGTGGCTGTGTGTGTGTGTGGCTGTGTGTGAGACTGTCTGTTGTGTGTGTGTGTGTGTGGCTGTGTGTGTGTGTCTGTGTGTGTGTGTGGCTGTGTGTGAGACTGTCTGTTGTGTGTGTGTGTGTGTGGCTGTGTGTGTGTGTCTGTGTGTGTGTGTGTGTGTGTGTGTGGCTGTGTGTGAGACTGTCTGTTGTGTGTGTGGCTGTGTGTGTGTGGCTGTGTGTGTGTGTGTGGCTGTGTGTGTGTGTGGCTGTGTGTGAGACTGTCTGTGGTGTGTGTGTGTGTGTGTGTGGCTGTGTGTGTCTCTGTGTGTGTGTGGCTGTGTGTGTGTGTGTGTGTCTGTGTGTGTGTGTGGCTGTGTGTGTGTGTGTGTGGCTGTGTGTGTGTGTGTGTGTGGCTGTGTGTCTGGGTGTGTGTGGCTGTGTGTGAGACTGCCTGTTGTGTGTGTCAGTGTCTCCCTGACCCCCATCTTGTCTCCCTTGCCCACCAGGGGCTGCTGGTGTGAGGGTGAGTGTGGCTGCTGTGCTCCCTGTCCTGGCCAGGATGATGGAGGGGGGTGAACGCGGGAACATTTTACCCGTGTCATCGACTGGACAAGGAGACGACGGGAGCCATGGTGGTGAGGAGGTCCCAGGGGGGCAGCGAAGGGGCGACAGGAACTGTTCCCAGCTCGACTGGTCAGTAAACGTTACTGGTGAGAGACACACACAGAGAGAGTGTGTGAGGGAGAGAGACTGAGTATGTGATAGACTGAGTGACTGAAAGAGACAGAAAGACTGAGAGTCTGAGCAAGTGTGAGACTGAGAGAGAGGGGGTGTATGAGAGAGACTGAGCAAGTGAGTGTGAGAGAGACTGGGCGAGTGAGAGTGGGAGACTGAGCAAGTGTGAGAGACTGAGTGAGTGTGAGAGACTGACAGAGAGACTAACAGAGTGTGAGAGAGGGAGAGAGAGTGTGAGAGACTGAGCAAGTGTGTGGGACTGAGAGAGTGTGTGAGAGACAAGAGTGTGAGAAGGTGTGAAGGGGTAGGAGCCACGGGCTACAGGAAATGTTCCGAGCTCGACTGGTCACCAAACCCGCTACTAGTGAGAGAGAGAGGGAGAGAGAGACTGAGCACCGAACACTACTGGTGAGAGACACAGAGAGAGAGAAAGTGTGTGAGAGAGTGTGAGCAAGTGTGTGAAGGAGGGAGACTGAGTGTGTGATAGACTGAGTGTTGCGAGAGACTGAGAGTCTGAGCAAGTGTTAGACTGAGCAAGTATGAAAGAGATTGAGAGAGAGAGAAGGTGTGAGAGAGACTGAGTAAATGACTATGAGAGAGACTGGGCGAGTGAGGGTGAGAGACTGAGCAAGTGCCAGAGACTGAGTGAGTGTGAGAGGGAGAGAGAGACAGTGAGTGAGAGAGAGTGTGAGAGACTGAGTGAGTGTGAGGGACTGAGAGAGTATGTGAGAGACAGGGAGAGACAGAGTATGAGAAGGTGTGAGGGGGCAGGAGCCAGGGGGCAGAGAAGGGGCTACAGGAAATGTTCCAAGCTCGTCTGGTCACCAAATGCTACTGGTGAGAGACTGAGTGAAAGAGAGAGAGTGTGTGAGAGAGGGAGAGAGACTGAGCGAGTGTGAGAGACACTGAGCGAGTGGCTGAGAGACCGAGAGAGAGAGAGAGAGCTGAGGGGGTGTGAGAGAGACTGAGCAAGTGAGTGTGAGACTGAGAGTGTGTGTGAGAGAGGGAGAGAGTGACTGAGTGAGTCTCCACTCCTCTGCACCCCCCTGCCTCTCTGACCTCCTGTATCCCCAAAACTGCACCTGTGGCCTTTACTCTGGTTCTGGTCTCGTTGTCCCCGAACCCTCCGCTCCACCATCAGCGGCTGTGCCTTCAGCCACTACGCCCCGAAGCTCTGGAACTCCCTTCCTCACTCCCTTCGCCTCGTTCCCTCTCTTCCTAGTTTCAGGTCTCGGCTAAAGACCTTTCTGTTCAACCGAGCCTTTGGTCACCTTTCTCCCCCTCCCCCTGGCTCAGGCCCAGGACCTGTTGTTGTGAAACTCTCTGCTGCACTGGTGTGGAGGGCACTATATAATTAAAATTGTTGTTGTTTCTACAGCCTGTGATACACACACACAGAGTGAGAGAATGTGTACGAGGGAGACCTACCATCTGAGATACAGTCACGGAGAGAGAGAACTCTACATCATGAGATATGCAGAGAGAGAGAGAAGGTAAGAGAGAGAGAGTGAAGGTAAGAGAGAGAGAGCAAAGGTAAGAGAGAGAAAGCGAATGTGAGAGAGAGAACTGTCTACAGCCTGTGATACACTCACACAGAGAGAGATATGAGAGAGAAAAACCTGTGATATACTCACACAGAGAGAGAGGTGAGAGAGACCTGTCTACAGCCTGTGATACACTCACACAGAGAGGGACACCCATACACATTCACAGGCCTTACACACAGAGTGGTGTGGGAGAGACACATACACATAGAGAGAGAGAAGTAGGGAGGCACACATATACACTCGCAGGCCTCAAGTACAAAGAGAGTCTCACACACACATGCACACACACACACAGGTCTGTGCACACAGAGAGAGAGACACATACAGAGAGAGACACACATGCACTCACAGGCCTCTGTGTCTGACTATCTTTCACACACACAGGCCTCAGTCTCTGTTCTTCAGAAATCACAGACTCACACGTAGTCTGTGTCTCTCACACACTCACTGAGGGAAAGAGAGACAGAGACAGACAAACACATACACACTGAGACAGTGTGAGATAAACACATATAGAGACACTGAGATACATACACCATCTCTCTCTGACCACACACTATGTGAGTCTCTGGTCATCTGAAATGACACACACATGCAGACATACACACACACATATTTGACACACATATACACTGGCTTCTCTGTGTCTCTATGAGACATACATGCGCAATGAGTTACACTGAGAGAGAGACAGAGAGACACACACTGAGAGATGTACGTCCATACACAAATACATATTGGAATCCCCGCTCTCTGCTTCAATGTGTCTGTGTATTTCTGAGACATTAACATACACACACACACACACACACACACACAGAGAAACACTGACATCCTCTCTTTAGACTGAGAGACACTCACACAGAGACACTCACACTGACCTCTGAGTCTGACTCTGTGTCTCTGGGACACACAAACACACTGAGAGAGACATAGACACACAGGCCTCTGTGTTTGTCTCTCACATACAGGCCTCTGTCTCTGGGCATCAGAAATCACAGATTACACTGGACTTGCACTAATTCTCAAACACACACACATAGAGACACTGTAACCCCCTCTCTCTGTGTTTCACTGTGTCTGATAATAATAATAGACCTTTAATTTGATATCATGCCTTGTCACGTCTTTGAGACATCTCAAAGCGCTTCACAGGATAGACCATCAGGTAAAGTGACTGTCTGCTTTGTGAGGAAAATATGGCAGCCAATGTGTCTTGTCTGTGTGGGGTGAGAGTGAGTGAGTATATGTGAGTGTGTGTATGTGAGAGTGTGTGCATGTGAGTAAGTGACTGTGTGTGGGTGCAATTAGCTTGTGAGAGGACCTGGTTAGATTCCCAGGTGGTTCAAAGTGAATGTTGGGCAGTTCTCCTCACTTGACGCCCCTCTGTTTACCAGCAGTAATACAACAACTACCGTAATAATAATCCTTGCATTTGATATTCAGTTTATATGTGTGCGTGTCTGTCTCACACTATGTCTGTGAGTGTATCTTATACTGTAAAGAGGGTGGTACTTAGTGTCTCTCTCTGTATGTTTGTGACCCTCAGGAATAAAAATAGACAAACAGACAGAGAGAGAGAATTGTACGAGACAGAGACACAGAGAGGGAGAGAGGTGAGAGAGAGAACTCTCTACACTCTGTGATACAATCACACAGATACTTACACAGAGGCCTCCGTCTCTGAGACAAACACACAGAGAGAGACAGTCCTACATTTACAGGTCTCTGTCACGCACAGCCTCCCGCACACACACACACACACACACACAGCCTCCCGCACACACACACACAGCCTCCCGCACACACACACACAAAAATACACACACAAACATTGTAGTTTCTGCCCAATCCAGGACAAACACCCAGCATCCTCACAGCCCATCTGCATACACAACCCCCCACCCACACACACAAACAGCCCCCCCACCCACACACAAACAGTAGCCACAAACACTCCAGCCACATAGCCCCCCCACATACAGCCCCCACTACACATACGGCCCCCCCACACACACATCCTCCCTCACACACACAGCCCCCCATCACACACATCCCACTCCCTACACAAACAGCACCCCCACCACACAGCCCCCGTACCCACACATAAGCACACAACCCCTCCCACACACACAACCCCCCCCCCCACACATACACAAAACCCACCCTACACGCGGCCAACCCTCCCACGCACAGCCAACCCTCACACACACACAGCTCCCACTCACACTCAACCCCCACTCACACTCAACCCCCACTCACACTCAGCCCACCCACACATACAGTCTCCCCTATGCGCACACAGTTCCCCTCCCACACATATCCCCCTGTCACACACAGAACCAAACTCATACACACACATTCGTCACCTCGCCAACACTCACAGCCCCCCTCCCACACATACACACACAAACACCCCCACATAAAGCCCCCACCTTACACACAACCACCCAACTCACACGCAGCCTCCCCACACACAGCCCCCCCACACACAATCCCCCACACACACAGCTGCCCCCACACACTCAGCCCACACACTCAGCCCACACACAAATACAGCCTCCCCACACCCACAGCCCCCCTGCCAAACACACATCCCTCTGTTACACACAGTCCCCGCCTCACGCACACACAGCCACCCACCCTCAAACTGACACAGCCTCCCTGCTACACACACACGGCCCCCACCTCACACACAGCTGACACCCCACACCCAGGCCCCCCTCACACACAGCCTCCCATCACATATAGCTCCCCCCCCACACAGCTCCCCGACACACACACAATCCGCCACACACATAGCCCCAGCCTCACATACAGCCCCCTCCTACATACACAGCCTTCCTCACACACACACAGCCCCTCCCTTATACATACACACACATGCCCCACAAACACAACTCCCGCGCACACCCACCCCCTCCCCACACACAGCCCCTCCGCCCCACACACAGCCCCTCCGCCCCACACACAGCCCCAAACACACAGCACCCTCCAGACACACAGACCCCACCTTAGGCACACACGCCCCATTCCCCTACCCCCACACACACAGCCCCTACCTCATACACGCACACAACCCCTCCCCACACACAGCCGCCCCCCCAACCCATACACAGCCGCAAACACACAGCACCCGCATCCCACACACACATAGAACCCACCTCAGACACACACCCACCCATCCCTTACCCCCACACATACAGCCCCCCTCATCCCACACACAGCCTCAAACACACAGCACACCCACCCCACATACAAACCAAACACACAGCCTCGCTCACACTCAGCTCCACCATCGTCCTTCAGCCACTACGCCCCAAAGCTCTGGAACTCCCATCCTCACTCCCTTCGCCTCGTTCCGTCTCTTCCTAGTTTCAGGTCTCGGCTAAAGACCTTTCTGTTCAACCGAGCCTTCGGTCACCTTTCTCCCCCTCCCCCTGGCTCAGGCCCAGGATCTGTTGTTCTGAAGCGTCTGAGACGCTGTCTGGCATGAACGGCGCTATATAATTTAAAGTTTTTGTTGTTTCTACAGCCTGTGATATACACACACAGAGTGAGAGAATGTGTACAAGAGAGACCTACAATCTCAGATACACTGAGAGAGGAGACCTCTGCAGCCTGAGATATGCACAGAGAGAGAAGGTAAGAAGAGAGTGAGAGACATGTCTATAGCCTGTGATAAACTCACAAAGAGAGACACCGACAGACACTCACAAGCCTCGCACACACACAGAGGGGTGGGTGGGGGGGACACATACATACAGATGGAGAAGTAAGGAGGCACACATATCCACTCACAGTCCTCTCTGTCTTTCACACACACAGGCCTCAGTCTATGTTGATGAGAAATCACAGACACACACTTAGTCTGTGTCTCTCACACACTCACTGAGAGAAAGAGAGACAGAGAAAATTAAACACATACACACTGAGACAGAGTGAGAGATACACATATAGAGATACTGAGATACACACATATTCTGTCTCTCTCTCGCTGACCACACTCTATGTGCGTCTCTGGTCCCGCTGTCCGGAAATCTATCCCAGATCCCCTACGCAACCCCCACTTAACAGCCCAACTCTGGACTGTCCTCTTTATCCCAGTGCACGTGCTTCACCAAAGCAATGGATTGTAATTATTATTCCCATTTCCTAACCCAGGAACATCACTGGGTGTTACACTGGTGACAAAAGTGGAATGAAATGAACAGAGAATTGTGCCTCCCATGTGAGTGTGATCTCGATACAAGGCTTTCTCCTGGTCTCCCAGATTCACGTTCACAATGAGCTGATTTCATAAGAGGAGACTGAAGGGGAGGTTAGTTCATTAAATGTATTTTTGGGGCGGTGGGAGGGCTCAGTGTTAGTAATTAATTAGCAATCAGACTTAGTGAGAGGGTTCGACAGAACAGGGCGCCACCCTCACATGCCCACAATGAAAGAGAAACCAGGTTTGGATCAGGAAGTGCTGAGAGTGAAAATGGCTTTTAGACTCCAGGTTCAGGGTCTGACTGAGGAGCTTAAATGTCCCATTTGTCTGGATTTCTTCACTGATCCAGTGACCCTGGAATGTGGCCACAACTTCTGTCGCTCCTGTATCACCGAGAGCTGGGAGAAACAGCAGATAAACTCCTGTGCTGTTTGTCAGCAAGTTTTTCGAAAAAGGAAACTTGCGTTTAATTGGGCCTTGGCGAGTCAAGCAGAGAAAGCTCCGAAACTCAGCCTGTCTTCGACAGAGATGGAACTTAAACGAAACTGTGAGAAACACCAGGAGGAACTGAAGCTTTTCTGTGAAACTGACAAGAAGTTGCTGTGTGTGGTTTGCAGTCATGGGCGAGAACACAGAGATCACAGCTTCCTGCCCATTGATGAAGCTGCTGAAACCTACAAGGTGAATAGAGTGAATAGACCTCATGGTCTATTCACTCTAAAGTGGGATTCATTTTATTTCACTTCATATTCTTAACTTCAAACCCTTTTGTTCTACATGTTTATTCCAGGATCAAGTGAGATCCTCCTTAGCTCCTCTCACATAGAGGAAGGAAACTGCTGTACAAGCTGAAGTCAAACAGAGAGAAAAAATTACACAAGTTAAGGTAAGTTGTATGGGGCCTGATTTCTGTGTTACCAGTGTCTCCTTTACAGTGTGTATACAATATGATGTCTCAGTGTCTACCTTTACAGTGTGTACACAGTGTGATGTCTGATATGTTACAGGAACAGGTGAGCACTCTGCAGACTCACGTCACGTCCGAATTTGCTAAAATGCGCCAGAGCCTGACTGACAGAGAGCAGCTGGTGATGGGAGATCTCACTCAGCGAGAGAAGGAGATTTTGCAGAAAATGGAGACAAATCTGCGAGAGATTCAGGACAATTTAGATTCTGTTACACAAGAAATCTCAGAGTTACCGAAACAGTTGGGAAAAGACACGCTGTCCTTTCTGCAGGTAAATATATTAAATTATACTTGAGTTCAGTAACAGTTACACACGATTGTAGTGAGATTGTTAGACATGTCAGTGATTTATTATTCGTAATATTCCAGCATATGTTTGTGTTTGTAAGATGTGTTTGTAAGTAGTTCTCACTGTGTGTCATTCTCTATGACCATTTTATTGTTGATATCCGAATTTGGTTACATCTGCAGACAGTAATAAGCAAGTAAAGTCTCATAAAATATGTAAATTGGTCATTTCAACCCACGGCTGTTTGTGGGGACGCTGCTCTGTGCAACTGGTGGCTGCGTTTCGTCCACACATATACAGTCAATTTAGTTTACAGTATATTCTGTGAAACGCTTTGAGACGTCGTCGAGAAGATGTGAAAAGTACTATGTCAAACGAAAGGATTATTATTATTGTTAATACTAATGGTAGTAACCTGTGTGATATGGAAATGTATTGTTGTCTGTCTGAGTTTACAGTGTAATGTCTCTGTTTCTGTGTTTGATTTAATTAGGAACAAATTGATCAGAAGAGAAGGTATGGAATGTTTGTTTACTAAATATCCCAGAATTTATTTTAGAAACCAAACACAACTTGGATTTTAACTTGGATTTTAAGCTGTCAGTGTGTGAGATTGATCTGCCTGAGAGAGAAATCAGAGACAGCATCGACCCAGGTAAATGTCTCTCAATTCTCAACATGAACACATAGCCTCCACCACAGCCCAGCACACACAGCACCCAGCACACACAGAGACGCCAACAAAGCCCAGCTCACTCTCAGCAGATACACAGACCCCAGCACACTCTCAGCCCCTATCATAGCCGAGCACACACACATATGTCTAAGATGTGCATGGATTTGGAAAGTTTTAAGGACTGGTCAGGCAAGTTGAGGAAGTGCAGGTTGAGGAGGTGGAATCTATAGGTA